>JALQSN010000248.1:0-72827 GCA_023690525.1 Holotrichia oblita
GTAAACTAGACCCCATTGCCGGTTTTTCAAGAATGTTTTCCAAACAGGCTTTAGTCCAACTAGTTAAATCAATTATTAAAATAATTATCGTCAGTTATTTTCTTTATAAGTTTGCGATTTTACACACCGACGAAATCCCCCAGCTTATTATGCTTGACATAACCAAATCTTTGCAGATTGCCGGAAATTTGTGTCTTGATTTAGCATACAGAATAATTATAGTATTGTTTATATTGTCGGTATTTGATTATATTTTTCAACAATGGAACCATACTCAAAGTATAAAAATGAGTAAGCATGAAATAAAAGAAGAATATAAACAAAGTGAAGGCGACCCTAAAATAAAAGCCAAAATAAAACAAAAACAGCGGGAAATGGCTATGCGCCGTATGATGCAGGAAATTCCTTCCGCGACCGTTGTAGTTACCAACCCTACTCATTTGGCTATTGCTCTAAAATACGAAAAATCCATGCAAGCCCCTTTGGTAATAGCTAAAGGTAAAAATTTTCTGGCTGAACGCATCAAAGAAATTGCCAGGGAAAATAAGGTTGTAATTGTAGAAGATAAACCCTTGGCTCAGGCATTGTACCCACTTGTCGAAATAGGAGACGTCATACCACCGGAGCTCTATCAAGCTGTGGCGGAAGTCCTTGCTTATGTTTACCGGCTTAAAAGACGTTCATCTTAAAAAGGTGTCTCAAAGTTAAGGGAGAGAATATAATTGACTATTCAAAATTCATTTATTGCTAATTTTGCCAAATACAGCGATATTCTGGTAGCTGTGGGTATCATAGCCATTGTGGTAATGCTCATAATCCCATTGCCTTCTTATTTGCTTGATTTATTTTTAACCCTTAATATTACTTTAGGATTGGTTATTGTTTTGATAACCGTCTATAATGTTGAAGCTCTGGATTTTTCCGTATTTCCGTCGCTGTTACTCATAACTACTCTATTCCGGCTGTCCTTAAACGTGTCTTCCACCAGACTGATACTCTTAGAGGGTTATGCCGGAGAAGTAATTATGGCTTTTGGTAACTTTGTAGTAGGCGGTAACGTCGTAGTTGGTTTTATCATGTTTGTAATTTTGATTATTATTCAGTTTATAGTAATCACCAAAGGTGCGGAGAGGGTTTCGGAAGTGGCGGCCAGGTTTACCCTTGACGCCATGCCCGGTAAACAGATGAGTATTGACGCCGACCTTAACGCAGGACTCATAACCGATAAAGAGGCCCGCGAACGGCGGGAGAAAATTCAAAGAGAAGCCGATTTCTATGGGGCTATGGACGGTGCCAGCAAATTTGTCAAAGGAGACGCCATTGCCGCCATTGTTATAATTATCATAAATATTCTCGGTGGCTTTGCCATTGGTATGCTGTTTCGAGATATGGAATTTTTGCAGGCTCTTCAAACTTATACCTTGCTTACGGTAGGTGAAGGTCTTGTTAACCAGATTCCGGCTATATTAATTTCGACTGCCACTGGTATTATAGTAACTCGTTCGGCTTCCAACTCAAACCTGGGGTATGACCTTGCTGTTCAAATGGTATCAAATCCGCGGATATTTTTTATTGTTTCGGCGGTATTGGCTATGTTTTCTTTTGTTCCAGGACTTCCCGGCATGCCGTTTATTATTATCAGCTTGATATCTTTGGGTGTGGCGGTCATGCTTTACAGGACTTCTAAGACAAGTGTTGAAGATCAGATGTTTGAGCAGGAAGAAAAAGAAAAAGAAGAAATCAAAAAGCCGGAAAATGTAGTGGCTCTTCTTCATATAGACCCTATGGAACTGGAGATAGGTTACAGTCTTATTCCTATGGTTGATATAAGTCAGGGAGGCGACCTTTTAGATAGGGTGGTCATGATTAGGCGTCAGTGCGCTCTGGAAATGGGTTTCATTGTGCCTACCATCCGTATTCGCGATAACATTCAGCTTAAACCTAACATGTATGTTGTCAAAATTAGAGGAATTGAGATTACCAGAGGCGAATTATTACTTGATCATTATTTGGCAATGGATGCCGGCACGGTTACAGATTGGGTTCCCGGAGTGGAAACTGTAGAGCCAGCGTTTGGTCTACCAGCTCTCTGGATTCAGGATACTTACCGTGAACAGGCTGAATTAGCCGGTTATACGGTAGTTGACCCGGTATCGGTTTTAGCTACCCACCTTACAGAGACTATTAAAGAACATGCTTCTGAAATACTGGGTCGTCAGGAAACTCAGACTCTTGTCGACAGCATCAGAGAAACTCATGCCAGCATTGTCGATGAAATAATTCCAAATCTACTTTCAATTGGCGACGTTCAAAAAGTATTGGGCAATCTTCTCCAAGAAAGAATATCTGTCCGCGATTTGGTAACAATTTTGGAAACATTAGCCGATTATGCTTCTTTCACCAAAGACACGGATATTTTAAGTGAGTATGTCAGACATGCTTTAGCCAGACAAATATCGCGCCAATACGTGCCTGCAAGCAATACTCTTACCTGTCTGACTGTGGCACCGCAACTTGAGAATATGATAGCTAATTCTGTTCAGCGAAGCGAACAAGGTTCCTTTGTTTCGCTTGACCCGCAAACTATTCAAACAATAATCAACAATTTGAACAACGAACTTCCCAAAATTACCAACCTGGGATTTCAACCAATAGTGCTTACCAGCCCGGCGGTTAGGCCGTATTTCCGGAAACTAATCGAAAGGGCGGCTCCTACCTTAATTGTATTATCTTTTGCAGAACTCGAACCAAGAGTTGAAGTGCAAGCGCTAGGGATGGTGAAATTATAAATTGAAAATTAAATTATTTAACGCTCCTACAATAAATGAGGCTATGGCTCAAGTAAAAAAAGAGTTGGGCCGAGATGCGGTTATTTTGCATACCAGGCGGTTAAGAAAAGGAGGCCTTTTCGGATTTTTTGGCCAGGAGATGGTGGAAGTAATGGCGGCGGTGGATTCTGCTCCGGCTAATAAAGTTAGTTCGGAGAAGAAACCCAAAGCGGAAAAAAAATCTGCCGTAATTTTTCAGGAGGCGGTTGAGCCGACTCAACCACAAGCCCAATTACAACCTCAGTCTGAACCACAAATGCAACTACAACCTCAACCACAACTACCGCCACAAACTCAGCTACAACCCCAGTCTGAGCCACAAATACGACTACAACCTCAACCACAACTACCACCACAAACTCAGCCACAACCTCAGTCTGAGCCACAAATGCAACTACAACCTCAACCACAGCTACCGCCACAAACTCAACTACAACCTCAGTCTGAGCCACAAATGCAACTACAACCTCAACCACAACTACCACCACAAACTCAGCCACAACCTCAGTCTGAGCCACAAATGCAACTACAACCTCAACCACAACTACCACCACAAACTCAGATGCAACCTCAGTCTGAGCCACAAATGCAACTACAACCGCAAGCACAACTACCGCCACAAACCCAGCTACAACCTCAGTCTGAGCCACAAATGCAACTACAACCTCAACCACAACTACCGCCAAAAGCCCAACTACAACCTCAGTCTGAGCCACAAATGCAACTACAACCTCAACCACAACTACCGCCAAAAGCCCAACTACAACCTCAGTCTGAACCACAAATACAACCACAACAGCCTAAGCCTAAACCTAAATCTAAACCTAAGCCTCAATTGCAACTACAAGAACAAGACATCCCTGCTATAAAGATGGAAATTTCCAATGTGCGCAAAATGATGGAAGAATTTATTGAATATGCTTCCAAGATGGATAAAAATAATTTAAGCTCGACTAAGAAACAGTCTCCTTTAGTTGAATTGCTTTTGAGAAACGATATTGACCCTATTGTTGCCACCAGTCTGGTGGAGGGAATACCCAAAGAACAAGCCAAACTGGGTATCAAATCAGAATTTGCCAAACAAGTCTTGATTGCCAGAATTGCCCAATACTTTAAAGATATTAATGGAATTCAAATTTCTGACGCAGGTTGTAAAAAGGTAGCCTTTATTGGCGCAACCGGAGTTGGCAAAACTACGACAATTGCTAAATTGGCAGCTAATTTTGCCATAAAACAGGGGTATAAAGTTGCTGTGATAACTGCTGATACCTATCGTATTGCAGCTATTGAGCAACTTAGAATATATGCCGATATTATTGGAATACCAATTGAGATTATCTATTCTCCAACTGAATTAAAGGCGGCTTTTAATCGGCATAATGATAAGGATTTGGTTTTAGTGGATACTGCTGGCAGAAGTCCGAATAATTTAGAACAATTAGCTGAGTTAAAAGAATTATTGGACGTTGACCATGATATTGAAACCCACCTTGTCTTAAGCTCCACTATTAGATATAAGGAAGCTTTGGATATGATAAATAAGTTTTCTGGTTGCTCTATGCAGAAAATCTTATTTACCAAGCTTGATGAATCCTACACATTGGGAACTTTACTGAATCTGGCATATTATATACCATCTACCCTAGGCTATATAACTATGGGGCAGAACGTTCCAGAAGATATCGAATTAGTGGATTCCGAAAAACTAGCCGCTATGATGATGAGGGAATTTTAGCATGTTGGATCAAGCAGAAGTTTTAAGACAGTTGGTCAAAAGAAATTCGGATGATTATATTCAAAGCTCAGTTATTAAAGCCGAAAATGTTTTCTATACTGAAGAAACCCGAAGCAGGGTTATTGCCGTTACCAGTGGCAAAGGAGGAGTAGGGAAAACCAATTTAACTATCAATATAGCTCTTGCTTTGTCTGAGTTAGGGAAAAAAGTTTTAATAGTCGATGCCGACTTAGGTACGGCAAATATTGAAGTTATATTAGGTTGTACTCCGTCGTACAGTCTCTTAAATTTAGTTGTCAATGAAGATGTGAATATTCACGATGTGGTTATTGAAGGCCCGCAAGGTATAAGGTTTATCTCAGGTGGGTCGGGATTGTATCAATTAGCTGATTTAAGCTCTGCCCAACTTCAAAAATTAGTTGAGCAAATTACAGTATACGATAATTGGGCAGATATTGTTTTAATTGATACCGGAGCTGGTGTGAACCGCAATGTAATGAATTTTGTTATGTCTGCCGATGAGATTATCGTAATTGCCACCCCGGAACCAACAGCTATCGCCGACGCATATTCGATAATGAAAGCGTATACCGCTAACAATGGGAAAGCGCCATTAAAATTGGTGGTTAACAGAGTTATTGAATCAGGTGAGGGAGAAGTTGCCGTTGAAAAATTAAGACAGGTTGCTTCCCATTTTTTGAACCTTGAAATTACTAGTCTGGGCAATGTCTATGAAGATATAAACTTGATAAAATCGGTAAAAAAACAAAAACCTCTATTATTATTGTATCCTTCAGCTATTTCGGCGCGTTGCATTAAAGCTATAGCCAGACGGCTGATTCATATTCAAAATATTCCGCAACCACGCGGAATAAAAGAATTTTTTTCTGAACTTATCAAAAGGTTGCGATAAAGTAGATATATTATAGCGGCATCGTGACGCCTTAGGTTGGAGTTGATTATAATTATTAATAAAAATAACCATAAAAATATTAATGAAGATGAAAAAAATAGATTGGTATTTAACGTTAATCAGAGGTTTACTATTATTCTGCCAAGTAAAGAGCATGAAAATTTGTTTAGCCACTATTCAAGCCGTATTGAGGATATAAAATATGACCAAATGGAACTTATGACGCCGACAGATAAAAGTGTACCGATATTTTTGTCTAACGGTGATAAATTTGAAGGACGGATGGTTGTTGATACTGCGGTTTATGGTTTTAGCTGCACTTATATTAAGAAATTTGTTCAAGATAATATTCTTATGTGGGCGGTTTCTCTTCCATTTGATATACACAAAATTCAGCTCAGAAACTATTTCCGTTATGAGATTAATCTGCCTATAAAAGTAAAAAAATCTTCGAAAAATCAGGCTGATTTAATTGAATGCTTCGAATATGATGAAGATGATGATTTAAAAACCTTGAAGACCAAAGATATTAGCGCTGGTGGAGTTAAAATAATAAACAATATGACTTATCTATCAGGAGAAGTTTTAAAACTTGCTTTTGATATTCCTGAATATGGCACAATTATTACTTTCGGTAAAGTTTTGAGAGTAGATAGGCCTAATCCAGACATTAAGTTATTTCATGTAGCGGTTCAGTTCTTTAATATTACGGAAAAAGAGAGAAATGCAATATCTCAATTTATATTCAGGAAACAATTAGAAGACCGCTATAAAAAAACAGATAAAAGATAAAAACAAAAAACAATATTTTAGTAGTTTTTGTTTATTTGGAGGGGAGTTATGATAAGAGTTTTAGTTGTGGACGATTCGGCGTTTATGAGAAAAGTGATATCGGATTTATTAAGCAGTGAACCTGATATTACCGTTATAGCTACCGCATTTAATGGTAAAGACGCAGTAGAAAAGACAAAAAAACTAAAACCCGACCTTATTACCCTTGATATTGAAATGCCGGTTATGGACGGCTTGAAAGCACTTCAAATCATTATGAAGGAAGTTCCTACGCCGATTGTCATGATAAGCGGCTATTCAAAGGTTGATGCCGAAGCGATAATAAAGTCGCTTAATTTAGGTGCGGTAGACTTTGTGGCTAAAGATAAGGAAACAGCTGCCGGGATGGCAAATATTAAAGAAGAGATTATAAATAAGTGCCGGACGGCTGCCAAGACTAACGTCAAGTTTCTAATAAAGGATCGCCTGACTAACCCCGGTAATACCGAGGTTAGACCTAAAAAAAATTTTAGCGGTTCACTTGGCAGTGGAGTCGGCAATAAAAAAATTGTAGCTATTGGCACATCCACCGGAGGACCGAGAGCATTACAGGAAATTATCACCAAATTGCCGGGGAATTTCCCTTGCGGAATTGTTATTGTCCAGCATATGCCTCCAGGATTTACTAAATCGCTGGCTGACAGGTTAAACTCTTTGTCGGAACTTTATGTAAAAGAAGCTGAAGATAATGATTTAGTACTTCCTGGAACGGTATTAATCGCTCCCGGAAGCAACCATATGTTAATTGAGAATTCCGCCAAACCGGTAGTAAAATTAAATAGTAATCCTCTTATTGGCGGTCATCGTCCGGCAGTAGACCCTATGATGGAATCTGTAGCTAAAACTTTTGGAGCAAAGTCAGTTGGAGTTATCTTGACAGGAATGGGACGTGATGGAGCTATCGGTATTCAAGCTATCAAACAACAGGGAGGGTATACTATTGCTGAAGCTCAATCAACTTCAATTGTATTTGGAATGCCTAAAGCCGCTATTGATTTAGGAGTTGTTGACAGGGTAGCGCCAATTACGGATATTGCTTCTGAAATCAGTAAAGCGATTGGATAATAACTTGGAAAACTTGTCTGGAGGTGCAAATAAAAATGGATGTTAGTCAATATATGGGCATGTTTTTGGAAGAATCCAGGGAACATCTTCAAACCTTAAACAGTGCTTTACTGGAAATTGAAAATGACCCTACAAACCATGCGATGATTGATGAAATATTCCGTGCCGCTCATACGATAAAGGGTATGTCGGCTACAATGGGTTTTACAACTATTGCCGAACTAACTCACATGATGGAAAATGTACTGGACATGATTCGCAAAGATGTCTTGCCGGCTAGTCGTGGTATTGTAGATGTATTATTCAAATGTGTCGATACTTTGGAAGAGCTTATTGAAAATGTGGCATCAGGTGAAGAATCAACGGTTGACATAAAACCTTTGTTGACAAAATTAAATAATCTGGCTCAGGGGAAAGTCGATACGGAACCTCAGGGGCAGGAGACAGTTACTGAGTCGCAAGAAGGTACTCAACTTGAGGACGAATCCCAAATAGCAATGGAAATTAACGACTTTGAAAAGAATGTTATTAAGTCAGCCCAGGAGCAGGGGATGACCGCCTATGAAATTAAAGTAGAGCTTAATGCCGACTGTATGCTAAAAGCGGCCAGAGCTTATATGGTTATGAGCGCTCTGGAAGAACTGGGCGAAATAATTGACAGCGATCCGGTGGTTGAGGAACTTGAAAAAGGAAATTTTGAATTGTCTTTTACAGCTTTGATTATTACAGACAGCGAAAGCGATAAAATTGAGCAGGCTGTAAATTCAATTTCCGAAATTTCGGCAGTAAGCGTTGTGCCTATTGAAATTCCTGATGAATCAGATAAAGAACATCTTGAAGTTAAACCTGAATCGCAATCAGCAGAACTTCCGAAAAAAACAGCGCCTGATAGCCCTATTTCCATAAATAATGTACCTGTTGTCAAACACCCACCGGCAGCCGCCGCTAATGACCATCATGATAAGAAACTTAAAGGCGGTCAATCAGTCAGGGTTGATATTGATAAATTGGACACTCTTTTAAACTTAGTCGGAGAGCTTGTTATTAATAAAACCCGGCTTGAACAAATTGGGATAACCCACCGTCTTACCGATTTAGTTGAAACAATAGAACAAATGGACAGAGTAACAGACGATTTACAAGCTGTGGTTATGAAAGTCAGAATGGTTCCGGTAGGCCAAGTATTCAATCGTTTCCCCAGAATGATACGGGATTTGTCGCGCGAACTGAATAAGGAAATTAATTTTATTATGCAAGGCGAAGAAACGGAACTTGACCGTACTGTTATTGATGAAATTGGAGATCCTCTGTTGCATCTTTTAAGAAATGCACTCGACCACGGAGTTGAACATCCTGCCGAACGACAGGCTAAAGGAAAAAACCTGTTGGCGAAGTCCGGTTGATTGCCCGCCATGAAGGCAACAATGTTGTAATTATGGTAGAAGACGACGGGCAGGGAATTAACCCGGATATTCTTAGGCAAAAAGCTATTGACAAAGGACTGCTCACACCTACCGAAGCTGAAAAACTGGATACCTCTGAAGCCGTCAGAATAATATTTTTACCCGGATTTTCCACTAATGATGTGGTAACAGACGTCTCAGGCCGCGGAGTAGGCATGGATGTAGTAAAAACTAAAATTGAGTCTCTTGGCGGTATGGTTGATGTCGAAACCAAGATTAACGAAGGCAGCAAATTCAAAATCAGACTGCCGCTTACGTTGGCCATTATTCAGGCTCTTTTAGTCAAAGTGTATGAAGAAATTTATGCTATTCCTTTAGGGTCTATTGACAGCACTATTAGTATTACTCCTGATGAAATCAAAACTGTTCAGAATCAGGAAGTCATCTTGCTTAGAGGGCAGATAATTCCTATTGTCCGCTTGGCTAACGCGTTAAGTGTGCCGTGTGTCGGCGAAGAAAACCGCGAAGAGCTGGCTGTAGTTATAGTCCATGTTGGCGATAACCGGTTGGGTGTTATTGTGGATAGTTTGATAGGCCAACAAGAGATTGTAATAAAATCTATGGGCAAATTACTGGCAGGGATTAAAGTTATTGCCGGGGCAACAGTTCTAGGTAATGGCCAAGTGGCTCTTATTTTGGAGGTTGGAGCCCTTAAACAAGCGTAACCTGCATTATAGAATCATAGATAGGAGGTTGGGCGGAACATATGACGGGAAATAAATTTTCTGGAAATGAAACTCAACTGGTGGTATTTAAACTTGACCATGAAGAATACGGTATAAGTATATTGCAAGTCCAGGAAATAAAACTCACAACCGATATAACCAGAGTGCCGTATGCTCCAGACTATATAAACGGAGTGTTAAATTTAAGAGGAAGCGTGGTTCCGGTAATCGACATAAAAAAGCGCCTGAATCTTCCAACTCAGGGACAGCAAAATTATACCGAAGATACCAGAATTATATTTGTCAAAGTTGACGATCTTACGGTGGGAATATTAGTGGACGCAGTTTCAGAAGTGACGGCTATAGAAAGACGTAATATTGAATTTCCGGAAGCTATCATAGGCGAAGTTGACAGCGAATATGTGAGCGGAGTTGGCAAAAATGGCGATAGGCTCTTGATTTTGCTGGATGTAGAAAAAATTATCGGATTAGGCTCAGACCTTGTTAAAATTTAAACTTATTTCCTGAATTAATTAAAGTTTAAAAATTCGCTTTTTATACGCTTCTTAGTAAGTGTAGAATAAACCAAGCGGAGTAAAATCTTCGTCTTGATTTCCAAGTTATTCTAAATAAAGGGGGAGTGAAGTTGTCTGATGAAATACTAAACCTGTCTACAACACAGTTAGACGCTTTAAGGGAAATCGGAAATGTCGGAGCCGGCAATGCAGCTACCGCTTTATCTCAGATTGTCAATCGCAGAATAAATATGGCTGTTCCAAAAGTGTCTATTCTTCCGCTTGGCGAGGTTCCTGAGGTTGTTGGCGGATCTGATGTTCAGGTTGCAGGGGTATATTTAAGAGTTTTTGGCCCGGCTCCCAGTAGTATTTTGTTTTTATTGCCCCGCGAGAGCGCTTTTTATTTGGTTGATATGCTTATGGGGCGCAAAAAAGGCGATACTCAGATTTTAAATGAAATGGACGAGTCGGCTTTGATGGAAATTGGTAATATTTTGTCTGGAGCTTATTTGAATTCTTTGTCTTATTTTACTCAATTAACCTTATTACCTTCTATCCCGGCTTTAGCTTTGGATATGGCTGGAGCAATTTTAAGTGTTATCCTTATTCAGCTTGGAGAAATGGGAGACCACGCGCTGGTAATTGAAACAGCGTTAACTACTGAAACCGAGGGTATGAATGGGCACTTTTTTCTTATCCCCGACCCAGGTTCGCTGACGACAATTCTTACGGCAATCGGGGTGAAAGGCTGATGGCGGATCTCATAAAAGTAGGTATGGCCGATTACAAAGTAGGGCGTAGTCCTGATAGTATAATAAGTTATGGATTGGGCTCATGCGTTGGAATAGCTTTGTATGATTCTGTAAGCAAGATTGGCGGGTTATCTCATATTATGCTCCCGGATAGCTCGCAGGCCCGCGCTAGCGATAATCCGGCCAAATTTGCCGACACTGCTCTGCCTTTAATGTTAGAGGACATGGTTAAAATGGGAGCAAGCAGAGCAAGAATTTCCGCGAAAATTGCCGGTGGGTCTCAGATGTTCAGTTTTGCCAACACTACAGATGTTATGAGGGTTGGCGAAAGAAATATAGACGCTGTAAAGTCTGTGCTTAAAAAACTGCAAATTAAAATTATAGCTGAAGATACAGGCAAAAATTATGGGCGCACTGTGGAAATTAAACTTGATACAGGTATATTTCGTATTAAAACAATAGACAAGGGAGAAAAACAATTATAGAGAAACAATTGTAGTAAAAAGGTGTGTGTAATATGGCGTTAAGGTTTAAGATTGCTATATACATGGCGGCGCTTACCGGTTTACTCACCTTCTTCCTGGCAATTATAAATGACATTAGCAGGATAACTACCATACTGTATCGGCTGGGTATTACCGTTGTTTTATTTGGAGGGTTAGGTTATCTTATAGGCGGCTGGATTGAATCTTATTTATTAAAATTATTTACGGAAGATTTTCATAAAGGGCAAAATATTGATATTAAAGACCAGCCTGACCCAGATTTTTCATTTAGAGAAGATTTAGCAAATGAAACAGAAGACGAAGATGCCTTGGAGTTTAAACCCTTGACTCCTGACGAATTTGTGAATATTTCGTCAAAACAGCAGTGATAGGGGAGGGCCTTAAGCGTGGAAGTTAAATACGATCTGCCGGACAAAGATGAAGATATTCAGAAATTGTGGGAAGAATATGTCACTACTAAAAAGCCCGAAACCAGAGAATTGCTGATTAAAATTTATATGCCTTTGGTTAAATTGGTGGCTGGACGAATTGCTATAAGTTTGCCGCAGCATGTTGATAAAGATGATTTAGTTAGCGTTGGTTTTTTTGGACTTATAGATTCAGTTGAAAAATATGATTATACTCGAGGCATAAAATTTGAAACATATGCTTATATGCGAGTTCGGGGGGCAATACTTGACTCACTTCGTGCCCAGGATTGGCTTCCGACAGCTTTGCGGCAAAAAGCTAAAATTTACGAACAAACATTGTCATCTTTAGAGAATGAATTAGGGCGGGCTGCTACCGAAGAAGAAATTGCTAAAAAAATGAAAATTTCTGTCTCTGAACTTCAAGCGCTTATAAATAATTTGAATTCTAGTACAGTTATTCCCCTGGAAGAATTTACTTCAAACGGAACCTCTTTGCAATTTGATAATCAGCCTTTAGAATATATTCAAGAACAAGAAGTTAAAACAATTTTAGCTAAAGCCATTGATAAATTGTCCGAGAAAGAAAAGCTCTTAGTTAGCCTATATTATTATGAGGGGCTGACTTTAAAGGAAATTAGCATAATTATGAAGCTGTCTCCTGCGAGAATTTCTCAGCTTCATACTACGGCTATATATAGGATGAGGGGCGCATTATCAAGGATGAAATCAAGCATATTTTAGGGATAAAAGGGGGAGGAAATCAGATGGACAACGAACGCGATGAACGTTCTGAAGAAAAAGTAACTGATGATATTAATCTTGACGGTAGATTTGAAGCTATAAATAATGACCAGGGCGTTTATTTAGCGGTATATCCTCCCAAAGGAACGGGGGCGCCTGTTCGACTTAATGATATTTCAAGTTACCTTTTTGAACTGTCAGGTATTAGACAATTTGATAATGAACGTATTATGACTATAGTCAGAAGCGCTACCGGTGAATTTACTGAAATTTTCAGAAAAACTAAGGCTACTATCGAAATAACACTATTAAAGGATAATATGGAGGCGTTTGTCCAAATTGTTATGGCAGAAGGACAACTGCCTGTTAGTCAGGATGAACTAACCCAAAAAGTAAATCAGATGGGGATTGTTTATGGCGTTTCTAACGAGGCGCTTGAACAGGCTTTGCTTTATCCGAATACCAAAATTTCTTTTGCTAAAGGGTTAAGTCCGGTAAACGGAATAGATGCCTATATAAAGTATCATATTAGTTTTGAAAATACAGGGAAACCTGCCGAGTTGGATGGCGGCAGGGTTGATTATAAAAACTTAAATAAATTTGTAATAGTTCAAAAGGATACCTTGTTAGCCCGAAAAATCCAGGCAGTTCCGGGCGAAAAAAATGGCGTTAACGTTTTGGGGAAAAAACTTGCTCCTAAGCCAGGCAAAGATGTTCTCTTGCCGGCTGGTAAAAATATAAGGATAGTTGACGATTTGAGATTGCTCGCCGAAAAAGCAGGTCATGTTTACAGGGAGGGCGGAAAAATCCATGTCAGCGACGTTATTGAAATAAAAGAAGATGTAGACCTTGCTACAGGGAATATTGATTTTTTGGGTAGTGTTGTTATTAGAGGCAATATACAGGCAGGATTTTCTGTAAAAGCTGGCGCTGATGTTGAAATATTTGGGAACATAACAGGTGGCATTGTTGAAGGAAGAAATATTTTGGCCAGAATGGGAATTCAGGGAATGAACCGTGGATATGTTATTGCCACAGAAAACATTACTACCAAATTTATTGAAAATGCCCAAGTATACGCTAACCAGGATATCCGGGTGGAAAGAGTAATATTAAACAGCAAAATAAACGCCGGAAGACGCTTAATAACTCCAGGGCGTATCATTGGGGGAAATGTTTCGGCAGGCGAAGAAATACGGGCTGCTGTGGCCGGGACTGAAAATCATGTAAATACTGTTTTGCAGGTTGGAGTTAACCCGCGGTTGCGCGAGGAATACCAAAAATTAAAAAAGGATATCAAAAATGTTGATTCAAATCTGGACCAATTGAAAAAATCTCTGGACGTACTCCGGGCTATGGACAAATCAACCCTATCTCCTCAAAAACAAGAACTTTTTCTTAAAATGACTAAAGCTCAGTTTCAATTAGTCGGTCAACAACAAACTATGAACAAGAGGATTGCCGAAATTGAGCAAATTCTGGAAGATATGAAAAATGGCCGGGTAGAGATTTCTGACAGTGTTTATCCGGGAGTTAAAATTGTTATTGGTACGGTAAGTAAGGCTATGCAGGAAGTTGCAAGGTATTCTTCTTTTTACTCCGATGGTGGAGAAGTGAGAATTGGACCGTATACTAAAAAGTAGTTAAGGCTTAAAGGAAGGTGAGTGTTATGAATATTCGTCCTCTTGATATGCAGGTACTTATCCCCAAGACTACGGAAGTAAGCAAGATTCAACAGATTGAAAACCATAAGGGCAATCTCCAGCAACAAGAATTTGCCACTGAGATGCAAAAGTCTATGATGCAAAAAGAGAAGCAGGTTCAAACCACTTCCAAAAGCGAAGGCGAAAAAGTGGATAAGGACAAAGAAAAACAAAAACAAAAGCGCTCTAAACAGCAAAGGGATAAAGAAGAAGCTGAAAAAAAAGAAAAACAAATGGCCGGCGGATACATAGATCCGAATAGAGGTTCTTTTCTTGACATTGAGACTTGATGCTCCAACAATTTTATCTAGTTTTTGTTTATGAGTTTCTAGGTTGTTAGAGTACTAAAGAGGTGCGGTGCAATTGTTAACTTGGTGGATTACTGGCATAGTGGTGGCAATATATGCCGTATATATCGTAATTTATCTTATGAAGAAAAAAAAAGAAAATGCTTTAAATGCTCTAAAAGAAACATCTCCCGACAATATGAATGCTTCAGCAGAAGCGTTTCAGAATGAATTAAATATGATAGCCGATTTGGCGGTTAAAAAAATTGAAGAGAAAATAATTTATCTGGAGCGTTCAGTTGAAGACGCCAAAGAAAAATCAGACCAACTTGATGCCAAAATTAGGCTGGCTAACGACCTTATTGCTCAGATTGAAAATTTGGCTAATAAGAAACCAGAAAGGTTTTCTTTGACTGAAGAACCGAATGTTGAAACTCAAACCGGTTACTTTAATACTTTGATTGCTTCTGATGATGATAAGGATAATAAAGAAAACAAAGATAATAAAGATATAGAAGATAATGAAGATATAGAAGATATAGAAGACAACGAGGACATAGAAGATAACGAGGATATAGAAGATAACGAGGATATAGAAGATAACGAGGATATAGAAGATAACGAGGATATAGAAGATAACGAGGATATAGAAGATAACGAGGATATAGAAGATAACGAGGATATAGAAGATAACGAGGATATAGAAGATAACGAGGATATAGAAGATAACGAGGATATAGAAGATAACGAGGATATAGAAGATAACGAGGATATAGAAGATAACGAGGATATAGAAGATAATGAGGATATAGAAGATAGCGGGGAAGACGAAGGTGGAGAAGAAGTAATTAATAACGATAAACACCGGCAGGCCTTAGCGATGTCCAGAGAAGGCTATAGCTATGTTGATATATCTAAAATTACCGGCTTGAGTAAGGGTGAAATTATGCTGCTTAAACAACTGCATAAAAAAAAGAAAAAAAAGCTTTAGCAACTTTGCTTGCTATAAAAAATTAAAACCTTGGAAGGACTATGTCCCTCCAAGGTTTTTTTCAAGGGTGAGGCGGATGTCCGACACAGCCGAAACGTCCTTCTTGTTGGGGAATAACCTGGCTGTTTTGGCTACCACAGTGACGGCATTTAAAGGAGACGGAAAGAGATGCCGCTGAATCGGTCAGGCTGTCGTCCAGGTTTGGCCAGAGATAGCCGCAGTCCTGACATCTTGTAAAATAATCTTTCGACATATCAATTTTCACCTCCTTTAAAAAACCGGCTTATTTCAGATTATAGAACACTTCTCTTCCCCGGTATTTAGCCACTTCGCCCAACTGTTCCTCAATGCGGAGAAGTTGGTTGTATTTAGCTACCCTATCGGTACGGGCCGGAGCTCCCGTTTTTATTTGGCCGGCGTTTACGGCCACCGCGATGTCGGCAATAGTAGAGTCTTCGGTTTCGCCGGAACGGTGGGAAACAATGCAAGTATACCCGGCGCGTTTGGCCATTTCCATAGTATCAAAAGTTTCGGTCAGTGTCCCGATTTGGTTTACTTTTACTAAAATGGCGTTAGCGGTATCTTGGGCGATTCCTTTTTTCAAACGCTCTACATTGGTAACGAACAAATCGTCTCCAACTATTTGAACCTTTTTGCCGATGCGGTCTGTAAGCATCTTAAATCCTTCCCAATCATCTTCGGCCATACCGTCTTCAATTGAGATAATAGGATATTTTGAAACTAACTGGCTATAGTATTCCACCATTTCGGCAGAAGTTTTCACGCTGCCTTCGCCTTCTAAATGGTATTTTCCGTCTTTATAGAATTCTGTAGCTGCTGCGTCCAGGGCCAGCATAATTTCTTCGCCTGGTTTGTATCCCGCTTTTTCGATTGCTTCAACAATAACGGCAAGTACTTGGTCGGTAGAGTCCAAATTGGGGGCAAAACCGCCTTCGTCGCCTACTCCTGTCGAAAGTCCGCGGCTTTTTAAAACATTTTTGAGTGTATGATAAATCTCGGAACACATCCTAAGTGCCTCGGCAAAAGAAGAGGCTCCTACCGGCATAATCATGAATTCCTGAATATCCACAGTGTTGTCAGCATGTTGGCCGCCGTTTAGAATATTCATCATCGGCACAGGCAGTTCTTTAGCATTAATGCCGCCAAGGTATTGGTACAGAGTTAAGCCGGATGATTCGGCGGCAGCTTTGGCGTTAGCTATTGAAACTCCTAAAATGGCGTTAGCTCCCAAACGACCTTTGTTTGGGGTTCCGTCAAGCTCAATCATAACCTGGTCGAGGGCTACCTGGTCCAGCGCATCCATGCCGATTATTTCCGGGGCAATAATATTATTTACATTATCTACGGCTTTTAAGACGCCTTTGCCCAAATAACGACTTTTGTCGCCGTCGCGTAATTCTACCGCTTCGTGCATTCCGGTGGATGCGCCTGAAGGAACGGCTGCCCGTCCCATAGTGCCGTCTTCTAAGAGTACGTCTACTTCAACTGTCGGGTTGCCCCGCGAGTCCATAATTTCTCTGGCTAATACGTCAACTATAATTGTGCTCACTATTAATATTCCTCCCTATTTTCTTTGAATTAAACTCTTACCGGTAAATTCAGTCGGCAAATCAAGTCCGGCCAGTTCTAAAACCGTGGGGGCAATATCGGCTAAAATACCGTCGGTTCTGAGGTCTTTGTCTTTATGATGTTCAGATATTAGGATGAAAAAAACTGGATTAGTGGTATGGGCCGTAAAAGGCTGGCCCGTTTTATGGTCAAGCATGACTTCGGCATTACCGTGGTCGGCGGTAATTAAAACAATGCCCCCCTGTTTTTTTATAGCTTCTACCAGCTTGCCGACACATTTGTCTACCTTTTCCACCGCTTTTACTGCGGCAGGAAATATTCCGGTATGTCCGACCATATCACAGTTGGCATAATTTAAAACGATAAAGTCGTATTTGTTCTCAGAAATAATTTCCAGAGCTTTGGCGGTAACTTCGCAGGCGCTCATTTCAGGCTTCAAGTCATAAGTGGCGACTTTAGGCGAAGGAATTAAAACCCGGTCTTCTCCCGCAAAAGGGGTTTCCTCGCCGCCGTTGAAAAAGTAAGTGATATGAGCGTATTTTTCCGTTTCGGCCAAACGGAGCTGGGCTAAACCGGCTTTGGCAAGAACTTCGCCCAGGGTATTTTGGGGATGATTCGGCAAAAAGGCTACAGGAGCAGGGATGCTTTCTTCATACTGGGTCATCATAACGAAAAATACTGGAAACGCTCCCAACTTTCTTTCAAATCCCGTAAACTGGCCGTCTTTTTCCACAAAAACTCGAGTCAATTGGCGGGCTCTGTCCGGGCGGAAGTTATAGAATATAATTCCATCATTTTCTTTTATTCCTGCTTGCGTGTGTCCGGGAAATCCGGTAATTACCGTAGGAATAACAAACTCGTCATATACTTCTTCTTTATAGGAAAGGTCCAAAGCCTCTTTGGCGGTGGCCGCGGCTCGCCCTTCTCTGTAAACCATAGCTTGATAAGCTTTTTCTGTGCGTTCCCAACGTTTATCGCGGTCCATTGCGTAATAGCGTCCGGATATGGTGGCGATTTGTCCAACGCCGATTTTTTGCATTTCTTGTTCCAAGGCTTCAACATATACATGAGCGTTAGCCGGAGGTACATCGCGTCCGTCCAAAAAAGCATGAACAAATACCTTGGATAGACCTTGTTGTTTGGCTAATTTTAAAAGGGCGTATAAATGAGTTATGTGGCTATGAACACCGCCGTCAGACAGTAGCCCCATTAAATGAAGGCTGCCGCCGACTTGCTTGGTTTTTTCTATAACCTCTAAAAAAACTGGATTGGTAAAGAAGTCGCCGTCTCTGATTGATTTAGTAATGCGGGTCAGTTCTTGATAAACTACCCGCCCTGCGCCAATATTCAAGTGGCCGACTTCTGAGTTTCCCATCTGTCCTTCCGGCAGACCCACGGCTTCACCAGAACAAATCAAGGAAGTACAGGGGTACTCTTCGGCTAACTTGGCAATATTGGGCGGATTGCATTTGGCGATGGCGTTATGGTCGTCTTTAGCGTCTCCCAGCCCCCACCCGTCCAAAATCAAGAGGGCAATCGGAGATTTAAGTTTTGCCATAGGCATTCCTTTCTTCTATACTTAAAAGTTTCAAGACCTTGGAGGGAAAAAACTTTTGAAAAAGTTTTCTCCCTCCAAACCACCCTCTTTCAAAACTTTTTAGTAGTTTGAAGATTCTAAGGCAAGATTTTCTGCTTAAAATTTTCTTTAAAACTATTAAAATTTTTTGAAAGGGGAGTTTGAGGGGGAAACTTTTTTGTAAAAAAGTTTTCCCCTCAAGAACTTTTATTTATACAATACTAGTTTACTGAAGGTTTCGGCTTCCAGACTGGCACCACCCACCAACGCTCCGTCAATATCTTGTTTTCCCATGAGTTCTGAAACGTTGTCAGGCTTTACGCTGCCGCCATATTGGATTCTGATTTTATTTGCGCTCTCTGTTCCGAACATATCGCTCAATATTTTTCGGATAAAAGCACAAACGGCATCGGCATCGTCAGCCGAGGCTGTCCGGCCTGTTCCGATGGCCCACACCGGCTCATAAGCAATGACTAGGCCTGAAGCTTCAGCGGGACTAAGTTCTGAGAGTCCTCCTCTAACCTGCTTTTCGACTATTTTTTCAGTTATGCCTTGTTCACGCTCGGTCAGAGTTTCGCCAACGCAGACAATAGGTATAAGTCCGGCTTTAAGTGCGGCTTTGGTTTTTTTGTTTACGCTTTCGTCTGTTTCTCCGAAATACTGCCTACGTTCCGAATGCCCGATAATGACATAATCACAATTCAAGGCTTTCAGCATGTCGGTGGAAATTTCACCGGTGAACGCTCCTTTAGCTTCAAAATATACGTTTTGAGCGCCTAATTTTATATTGGTGCCTAGAACGGCTTCTCCAACTTGAGCCAAAGCGGTAAAGGGCGGACAAACAACAATTTCCACATCTTTTACGTTGGCAGTCAAAGCATGTAGTGCTTTAACTAGCTCCCGGCCTTCCTGGCCGGTTTTGTGCATTTTCCAGTTGCCGGCAATTATCGGCCTTCGCATGGAAACCACCTCTTTTTTATATTTACTTATTTTACTTGTCTTGGATAACGGCAATACCAGGCAGTTCTTTTCCTTCTAAAAATTCCAGGGAAGCTCCGCCGCCTGTGGAGATGTGGGTTATTTTGCCCGACAATTTCAATTTTTCCAAAGCTGCTACCGAGTCGCCGCCGCCTACTATACTTTGCGCTTTGGAGGAGGCGACAGCTTTGGCAACTTCTTCAGTTCCTTTGGCAAAGTTGTCAAATTCAAATACGCCCATAGGCCCATTCCAGACTATGGTTTTTGCTTCCACAATAGCTTCTCCGAAAGCTTTGGCCGTGGCTGAACCAATATCTAAAATCATCCACTCGGGAGGGATTTGGCTAATATCAACTGTTTTATATTGGGCGTCGGCAGCAAATTTATCGGCTACTACCACATCGCTAGGCAAGAGTAATTTTACGTTTTTGGCTTTGGCGTCTTCTATTAATTTTTTAGCTAAATCAATTTTGTCTTTTTCCACTAGCGAGGAGCCTATTTCATAGCCTTGGGCAGCAATAAAAGTATTGGCCATGCCGCCGCCGATAATCAGGGTTTCTACTTTGGTTAACAAGTTTTCTATTACACCGATTTTATCGGATACTTTAGCTCCGCCAATTATAGCGATTAGAGGGTGGTCGGGACTGTACACGGCTTTGCCTAAGAACAAAATTTCTTTGTCCATAAGAAAGCCAGCCACTGCCGGAATAAATTTAGTTATGCCGTGAACCGAAGCATGAGCCCGGTGAGAAACGCCGAAAGCATCGTTGACCAAAACTTCGCCCAGGTCGGCCAATTGACGGGAAAATTCCGGGTCGTTCTTTTCTTCTTCCGGATGAAATCTTAAGTTTTCCAGCATTAGTATCTGGCCTGAGGCTAAGTCTGCCGCCATTTTAGCGGTTTCTTCCCCTATGCAATCTGGAGCCATGAGGACTTCGCGGCCATGCAGAAGCTGAGATAGTCTTTTGGCTACCGGAGAAAGTGAAAATTGAGGGTTGGGTTGGCCTTTGGGTCTGCCCAAATGGCTGGCTAAAATTATGGAAGCGTTTCTGCTGGTTAAATATTCTATAGTAGGCAAAGTGGATCTGATGCGAGTATCGTCGGTAATGTTTCCTTCTTTGTCCATAGGCACGTTATAATCCACCCGCACCAAAACTTTCTTACCGTCCAGCCAGATGTCGGTTATGTTTTTTTTCTTAAGGACCATATATTAAATCTCCTTTCCGTATTTTGATATGCGCATATTATACTTAAGAATGCGGAAATAAAAACCTTGGAGGGCTTAGGGCGTGTCTGAAAACTATCCCGATGCCCACTAACGGCGCTTTTTTAGCCATACTTCGTTAAAATTTCTGGAAATAAGGTCATTTATTACTGCGAAATTTTGCCTCGTCTGACTTAAAAATCGCTCGTTATTGGTCATCGTTCTAGTTTTCAGAAACGCCCTAGCCCTCCAATTTTTTTTTGCTTCCGGCAACCCTATAGTCTTGTATTGATACTATTACAGCCCTTTGCTGACAATATATTTCACCAAGTCGACAACCCGGCAGGAGTAGCCCCACTCGTTGTCATACCAGGAAACCACTTTGGCTAAATTGCCGCCGATAACCATGGTCAATTGGGCGTCAACAATAGATGAACGGCGGTCGCCGTTGAAATCTTTGGAAACAAGGGGTTCTTCGCAGACTCCCATAATACCCTTAAGTTCTCCTTCGGCTGCTTCTTTCAGCGCGGCATTTATTTCTTCGGCAGTAGCCGGTTTTAAAAGTTCAACAGTCAAGTCGGTAGCCGAAACATTGGGGGTTGGGACTCTCAGGGCAAATCCGTTCAATTTGCCTTTTAAATCAGGCAGCACCAAAGCTACAGCTTTAGCCGCGCCGGTAGTTGTCGGGATTATGGACATGGCTGCCGCTCTAGCCCGGCGAAGGTCTTTATGAGGAAGGTCAAGAATGTTTTGGTCGTTGGTATAGGCGTGAACTGTAGTCATAAGGCCTTGTTTTATGCCGAATTTATCATTCAAAACTTTGGCAAACGGAGCCAGGCAGTTGGTTGTGCAGGAAGCATTGGAAATTACATGGTGATTTTGAGGGTCATATTTGGTATGGTTTACGCCCATAACTATAGTAATATCTTCATTTTTAGCTGGAGCTGAGATGATAACCTTTTTAGCTCCGGCTTTAATGTGTGCTATAGCTTTTTCTTTTTCGGTAAATCTGCCTGTAGACTCAATAACTATTTCTACGCCCAAATCTTTCCAGGGAAGGTTTGCCGGGTCTTTTTCGGCCAGGACTTTAACAGACTTTCCGTTTATTACGAGAGCGTCATGCTCTGCTTTTACTTCAGCGTTTAACGTCCCGTGAACCGAGTCGTATTTTAGAAGATGAGCCAAGGTCTTGGCGTCTGTTAAGTCGTTTACGGCAACTATTTCAAATTCCGGGTGGTTCAGAGCTTCTCTAAATGCGTTGCGGCCAATCCGGCCAAATCCGTTAATACCTACTTTTGTTGTCATTACAGTTTACCTCCAAAATAAATTTTTCTACCATAATTGCATTTGTAAATATTGTTTGTAGATTGATTATTTTAATTCGCTGTCATATATGAAAATCCTGCCAAATGAAAAAAGAAAAGACCTTAACTTTTCATTAAAAGTCTTTTCTTTAGATTGGTGATAAAAGATGAATTTTTTTTATCTCCCATAAAAAAAATTTCTTATTTTGCTTAAACTCTGGTTAAGGTCGGACGAAAGGCTGGTAAACTCGTCTTTGTTTTCAGAGTCTACGGCGTCTTTCATTTGATTTATTATCAGGTGGGTTTTGGTTAATTCGCCCAAAATACCCATTTGTTCCAGTGTAGGTTTGGACTGGTTCCAGGTATCTTCAAGGGCGTTGAATTTTCCGGAAGCTTTTTTCCAGTTTTCGTCTTCTATGTGGAAAGCTAGGTCGCGGACGGCGTTGCCAATGTTTATGAGGTCGGAAACAGGCGACAGTTGATAAGTCTTACTTATCTTAGAGGCATTTGCCATAAATTTATTGAGTTTCTCGCATGAATCAGGAATTTTTTTGGCTTTTACTGCGTTTGCCAGCAAATCTAAAGTTATATCGCCTTCTTTAAAGCCGGGTTCATTTTTAGCGTTATTTCCTGAAGCAGATTTAACCTTTTGCCAGACTTCTTTTAGCTGAGTGAAAGACTCTTCCGCTTCCGCCCAGTTCCCTTTCATTATCTGGCCGAAAAGTTTTCCTGCTGTTTCTTCAAGGTCGTAAATATCTCCCGGAGCAGTCCTGATTTTTTCTAAAAAAGAAAGCTCTGGTTTGAGTTCCGATATTTCTCCTGTTGGACCTATGTTTTCCGGTTTTGGAGCAGCTTCAGGCAATAAACCGCACCCACTCAAAATAAGGCCCAAAATAAAAAACACCGCTATCGGCGGCAACAATAATTTTATCCGATACATGCTGCAATCTCCCCTTTTCCTGTAGACCTCTTGCAAAACTCAGATGATGTAAGAGGTCTTGTAGTTTGGTCATATTGTTTGAACAAAACGGTGGTTTTATGCCCTATTCTCTCGCCTTGTTAAATGTTTTGCTCAAAAATTCGATAATCTATTATAGAGAGAGCCAAATACAACCAAAATACATGGAGGTGTTTTGAGTGAACAAGGTGATTAATACTGGTACCGCCGGGGCTTTATACCCGGACAAAGCCAAGGAGTCCAAACGGCAGAATAGCCCGAAAGGAAAAGAGAGTTTCACTAAATCCGAAGTGGCCTACGATACGGCAATATCTGTCTGGGCAAAAGAACAACAGCCGACCGGCAACAACCAATATGCTGAAAGTAAAGACAATATGGATAAACTTCAGGAAGATATGAACAAAATGCTGGAAACTTTGGAATCAATGAAAAGCCTGGATCCTGAGGCTATAGTTCTTGCCGCTAAGCAAAAGCTTTTGTCCATGATGATTAAGTTGGCCAGGATGCTTATAGCTACGAATTATACCTCTAAGAGTTGGCTTAAGTTGGTTGACGCTTTAAAAACAGCCTTACCTATTTCCAATATGAATCCGGCTAAAGCAAATTTACTGGACAAGGCTATAGGTGTGATGCAAAGCGGACTGGGAGGACTTGAATTTGTCAATCCCAATGAAGATGAAAGCCGAGTAAGGGAACAATTGCCAAGTGAACTTCAATATATGAGCCAATCAGGCGGCGCTAACGTTCAGGCGTCCGCAGGCGCAGCCGCTCCCGCCGCAGCCAGTGTTGCAAATGTAAATATAAGTGTATAAGGAATAAATAAGCTCCACTTGGAAAGACTAATACCGAGGTGGGAGCAATGAAAAACAAAACATTTATGACCGCACTGGCTGTTGTCGCAGTTGTAGCAATTTTTACGGGAATTTACGCCATATTCAAAGCTCCCGCCTTAAAGCCGGAGCCTGCGCCTAATCCTATAGTTGAGAATCCTATAGTTGAGTCTGTGCCCAATCCTATAGTTGAGAATCCTGTAGTTGAACCTGAGCCTAATCCTATAGTTGAACCTGAGCCTATCCCTGGGGTGGAGCCTTTCGACGCAGCCAAATATAATCGGGAACCAGAGGTAAAAGTATACCTGGCCGATAGGGGAACTATCGAAACAATGCCACTGGAAAAATATTTGGAAGGGGTTATCGCGCAGGAAGTAGACCCTTCCTGGCCGGTAGAAGCGCTGGCCGCCCAGGCTGTCGCTTCCAGAACGCTTACCATCAGCGCTATAGAGTCTGGAACAATTAAACGGCTCCATAACGCCGATGTAAGCACTTCCAAAGAAGAACTGCAAGCTTACGCCCCGCAAAAAATAAACGATAATGTCCGTGAAGCGGTGAGCAAAACCAGGGGCGAGGTGCTTTTATACGCTGGCGGAATAGTAAACTCCATTTACAGTTCTTGTAACGGGCAAATATCAGCCACCGGACAAGAAAGTTTTCCTACTGAAATTACTCATCCCACACCTTATTTTCAGCCTGTTGCCGATACCTGCTATCAATACGCCCCGGAATATGTCAAGTCCTGGACGTTGAAAGTGCCGGCTTCCGAAGTGGCAAAGACAATAGGGTATAAAGGCAATCCGGCTGATATCGGTATTTTGGAAAGAGGCCCTTCAGGAAGAGCCCTCTTTATCGGTGCTGACGGCGATAAAAAAGTACATGCCGCAGATTTTCGCAAATGGATAGGCTATGACCGTCTAAAATCCACTCTGATAAAGGAGATGACTTATGACGGCAAGGACTTTACCTTTAAAGGCGAAGGCTGGGGCAATGGCGTGGGGCTTTGTCAGTGGGGCGCTTATACCTACGCTGTGGAACAAAAAAAATATGACGAGATTTTAAAACATTACTATCCAGGTTCAAATATAAAAAAATTGTGGGATTAATTCTTTAATTTTAACGCATGTAACAATTAAAACTGCATAAAATAATAATGAGAGGCGGTATGGCGGCTGCCTCACAGAAATACGCCGTCTGCTTGGTACGCACGAGCAGACGGCGTATTATTTATTTGCTTTTAGTTACTTTGGGAATATTTCTACCGTAAAAAATTTCGGCCATTTCTTTTTTCAGTCTTTGTTTTATTTTCTTTTTCTCCCCGGAATGGAGGTCGCCCTTGAGAGCGCCGAATAAATAATTATCCAAGTCAAATTCCCTTAAAAGCATCTTGGTATGAAAAATATTTTCCTGATAAACATTGACGTCAATCATCTGGTACAAGTCTCGGTGGTTGGCTGAGATATAATTTTGAATGGAGTTTATTTTGTGGTCGATAAAAAACTTTTTGCCGTTTACGTCTCTGGTAAAACCTCTTACCCGATAATCAATTATGGCAATATCAGGTTTAAAAGTAGTAATAAGATAATTTAAAGCTTTTAAAGGAGATATATGCCCGCAAGTGGAGACGTCGATGTCGGCCCTGAAGGTGCTTATGCCTTCGTCAGGGTGGCTTTCAGGATAGGTATGCACCGTTATATGGCTTTTATCCAGATGACAGACTACAGCTTCAGAAAGAGGCTGATTTAAGTCGTCGCAATCCTCGCAATCCTCATGGTCTACAGGATGGCCGGGTTGGTGGACATGCCCTTCGGAAATAAGCATGGTGACGCTGGAACCTTGAGGGTCGTAATCCTGTTTGGCTATGTTTAAAATATGAGCCCCGATAATGTTGGAAACCTCGGTGAGAATACTTGTCAGCCTGGCCGCGTTGTATTCTTCATCAATATACTGGATATAGTCGTCTCGGTGTTGCGGGGTCTTGGCATAGCAAATATCATACATATTAAAGCTTAGTGTTTTGGTTAGGTTGTTAAAACCATAAAGCTGTAATTTTTTTAGTGATTTAATTTCCATTTTGGTTTGTCTATCCCCCCGCTCTAGTGATTTTAACAAAGAGGTTGAATTAGGAAAGATGTTAGTCCTCCCAAATTACCGTAAAGGGAAGTCTCCTTGTCCTATAATTAAAAATCCTGCTACAAATTATATCATAATAATTTAAAATGTATAGTAGTTTTACATGAAAACTTTGTTTTTCACACAGACTTTTTATGAATTTATCTCAACTATTATTTTTTTTGGCGACCACAATAAATTTCTCAATCATTTTTACCGGATAGTAGGATTCCTTAGCCTTTCTAAGACCTTCCAGTCCCATATCTTCTTCCCGGTTGATATAAGTCATATCTGGCCAGGCGTTCAGGCAAAAATCTCGGTTTATGGCCGAGTAAACGCCGCTCAAGTCCGGGTTGGCTTTTTCTACATGAATAACCGCAGTGTCGCTGTTTAGAGCTTCTCCGAAAGTAAACGCCTCCACCCGGTCGTTAATGGCAATAACGCCGCCGGTAAGGTTCAGATTGGAAAAATTATTCAAAACCTCTAAAATAGCTTCTTTTTCTGTCCGGAGCATAATGTCCTGGCTATCATCTTTGTTTAGATACCATTCTTCGGTGTTGGCAATACATTTGTCAATCCACCGGCCGGTTAAAGGCAGATATTCATAATTTGGATAAGTGCGGTGAAATTTGTTTATATGATTTTTTTTGCCATGATATTTCCGCCCTTTAAGTTCCACTAAATCCTGTCTGCTATACAAATAATCGTAACTGTCCGTATCAGGTATATAATCAAAATAGCCTGGCCGCCATTTTTCTATAATATCAAGCATGAATTTTTCTACTCCCCGCATGACCAGTTGAGCTCCTAAAGACCGGCAATAATCTGCCATAGCTTCTAGCGTGTCCTCAAGTCCTTGGTCAGGGCCGAAAGGTTGGAGCATAAAAACTTTTCCCTCTTCTGAGGAGGATTGGATACAAAGATGGTTGCCGTTTAAGGCCCACTTGATATTAAAGAGGTTCCGCCACATAAA
Source organism: Holotrichia oblita (assembly GCA_023690525.1). Classification (NCBI taxonomy): domain Eukaryota; kingdom Metazoa; phylum Arthropoda; class Insecta; order Coleoptera; family Scarabaeidae; genus Holotrichia; species Holotrichia oblita. Next base: position 26,931 of record JALQSN010000248.1, read on the forward strand.
CAAGTTGGTAAAATTATGGTGGGCATTTTCATAGCGACGCTCTTTAAAATGCCGGTCAAACACTGCTTTTTGCTCTAAAGTGATTTCCTGAAAATTAATAACAAAACCCCCCGTTTTTGCATTAGACATTTGTATCTCTATATATTATATGTAACCGGTTTATTTTACGCAACAGTTTAGGATTAATCAGTAGACATCTTTTTGATAAATTAATAATAACCTAGTGCTCCATCAACTTAGAAAGCAACGAGTAAAAACGAGGGATTTTTTGGCAAGACAAGGCGGAGGAGGCGCGCATATCGGAAATATGTAAGCCGACAACAACAAAGGCTTGTCAAAAAAGAACCGGTTTTATCGCTGATTTCTAGGTTGATGGAGCACTAGCGCGGCGGAGTAAAAAAAGTTGAATAAAAGACGCTAATCAGTTATAATATAATAAAAGGGCTGATATGCGCTAACATATCAGCCCAGTACAGGTTGTCTAACCGGAAACGATTAGCCTTAGAAAAAGTTAGTTAAAAAACAAATAACCGCTCTTCCTTTGGCCGGAGGCGGTTATTTGTTTTTTATGATGTAAGCAATGAGAGTTGCAAATGCAATCATCAGCATTAGAACTTCGTACATACTCATATATGCCTCACCTCACTTCATGGAAGTTTTTAACCTCCTTTTCGCAGAGATAAGGCTAACCGTCCCCAAACACCCTGTTTAAATATTATAGCAGTAATTCCCTGGAGCGTCTACTTGGAGAAACTATTTTTAATTTACAAAAAGAGGATTTGATATTTCCTCAAGATTTTTTCTGAGTTATAGCTTATGAGTATTGTTATTTTTCAAGCATATGTGTAGGATATACATTCTTGCCTATGCGTTTTTTAGTTCTGTTATCGGATGATAATTTTAAATTTACTAAGAACTTTGAAATAAAAAACTCCCAGGCTAAAAACCGGGAGCTTTTACTACTATTAATCAGCAAAATTATCTTTTGCGCATCCAGGCCGGAATATCCAAATCAGGGCGTTTAAAAGGCGGAATAACAGGCGTTACTGTATCCTCTTTAGCCGCTGCTTCCTTATCGCCGCCGGAGAGAGGCTTGGCCGCCCTGGGGTCAAAGCCTGTCGCAATAACGGTAACCCGGACTTCGTCATTAAAATTTTCGTCAATAGTTGAACCAAAAATAATTACGGCCTCAGGGTCGACAGCTTTGGCGATAATATCGGCGGCTTCGTTTACTTCAAATAAAGTAGTGTCCGAACCACCGGTAAAGTTTAATAAAACTCCTTTAGCCCCGTCTATAGACATCTCTAATAGAGGGCTTTTAATGGCGGCTTCCACAGCGGTAACAGCCCGGTTATCACCGTTTCCTCTGCCAATGCCCATAAGAGCCGAACCAGCGTCGCTCATTATGGTTTTTACGTCGGCAAAGTCCAGATTTATAAGCGCCGGTACGGCAATAAGATCGGAAATCCCCTGTACACCTTGTTGCAATACATTGTCAACAACATTGAAAGCATCCACCATTGTGGTCTTTTTATCAACAACCTGTAAAAGCCGGTCATTAGGAATGGTAATCAAAGTGTCAACTTTCTCTTTTAGCCTGGCAATTCCCCGTTCGGCCTGAAGCTGCCTCCTGCGACCCTCAAACGAAAATGGTCTGGTAACAACTCCTACCGTAAGCGCCCCAATTTCTTTGGCGCATTCGGCGACGATAGGCGCGGCACCGGTTCCTGTGCCACCTCCCATTCCGGCGGTAATAAATATCATGTCTGAACCTTCTAATGCCTTTAATATACTTTCACGGCTTTCCTGGGCGGCTTTTTCGCCAATATCCGGGTTAGCTCCCGCCCCCAAGCCTTTAGTAAGCTTTTCGCCTATTTGGATTCTAATCGGAGCTTGTGATAGAAGAAGCGCCTGAGAATCGGTATTAATGGTAATAAACTCCACGCCCTGAAGACCCGAACCTATCATGCGGTTAACGGCATTATTACCGCCGCCGCCAACTCCTATAACTTTTATACATGCAAACTGTTCCAGATCCATATCGTATTCGAGCATTAATTCTCCTCCAGTACTACATAACTAAACCAAGCGCAATGTTATTTCTAAATTATACCATAATATCCAAAAAATTAGTAGTTTAGTTTATCTTATTAGTCTATTTTACCGCAATAATTTAATTATTTCAATACATTGTTTTAACACATTATAAAATTAATTATGTTTCATTAACGTGTCAAGAATTTTATCAGCTAAAGAGGAACAGGTAACGATCTTCTTGCCGATTATTATAATTTAAATATTTTTTTAAAATTTCGCTTGAAAAGCTGCCAGGAACCCGCTGTATTCGAATCGCTGGTTACAGCCGCCGGGTTGGTTTCAGGTGAAATATCACGAAGCCTAATTTGATTTGCGGCATGGCATAATATCCCATAGCAGGCAGCGTTAACCGGAGAATTATATTCTGGCGCTAATTTTTCAAAATCTATTACCTCTGCTTCTGTCTCAAATGTTTTGGCTAGTTTATTAACCAGGCTGGGTAATAAAACCGCTCCTCCTGTCAACATTAGTTTGACGTCCGGGCTATCCTGTAAATACTCGTCCAGTTTTGGCTTTAAATATTGATGAGTCAAATAGACAATTTCATCCAATCGGCTCTCAACAATATCATAGAGAAAATCATAAGAGATAAATTTATCCGTTGTGCCGAAGTCATTACAGTCCAAAGTTATCTTTTGCCCGTAAAAATCTCCGTTTACTTTGGCATAGTAGCGTTTTATCGCTTCGGCGTGGACAAAACTCACCTCTATTCCTTTCATTATATCACTGGTAATATAATTTCCACCCAGGGGCAATGAGGCCGAATATCTAATTGATCCTGCCGAAAAAAAAGCAATATTCACAGTTCCCGCCCCGATATCCAGTAATATGCCGCGTATTGGTAGTGATATTGGTTCAGACGCGCCTTTTTCCCAGTTCGGCATAATCGCCTGGGCGGTGACAATATTGTTGGAAACTATGCCTGATACTGCTATGCCCAAAGCTTCTAGTTCTTCGGTTATACTTTCAATAACCTGTTTGGGCGTGGTAACTATATGGGCTGCTATCTTAAGTCCGCCGCCTTCTTTAAGTAATTGGGACATTTTTTCAGACTCGCCATTTAAGCTAGAAACATTATCCAGGGCAAAAACATGCAAAACCTCGTCTTCTTCGCTTACGGCTGCAAAGATGGCCGCCCGGCAGGCGCGGTCAATATCACTTTGAGTAACTTGGTCAGGAGCCGCCGGGGCAATATTTCCTACGCCAGTTTGTCCCTGAATAAAAGTGGCGCCGATTCCTAAATAAATTTCGGCTTCCGCTTGGCCGGATTCAGAAGAAATAACGCCGTCCAGGAGTTGTTTTATAGTTGTGGCTAGTTCTGAAGCATCTTCTATTTCTCCTCCGGCATATCCTTTGGACGGCACAAAACCGCTATTATTGATTACCAGACTGCCGTCGGCAGCCAGCTGGCCAACCAACGCTTTTATTGATTCTGTCCCGATATCAACGGCTACTATATTTTTTTTTATAATATTTTTATTCATAATTGCCTCTCTATCTTGAAATAGGCAGTTTTAAAGGTGTTTTTTTTTTACAAAATACCGGCGAATAATAGCCAGGTTCTGAAATATGCGCCAGCCAAACACAAATACCGATGCGTAATACAAGTCAATTCCCAACCTCCAGCCGACATAAACAAGTCCGGCTGCCAGCAAAGCGTTGACAAAGAATCCGCTTATAAATACCATATTATCGAATTTTTCTTCGATAGCCGCTCGAAGCCCGCCAAACACTGTATCCAGTGAAGCTAAGAGGGCTACGGACATAAATTGTGCATATTGCGCCGGTATGGTAATAGGAAAAATACTGCCTATTATAAGTCCTATTATTACTCCAATCAGAGGTAAAACCATATCTTATTCACCCTCTTCGTTTTCGATTGGGAGCGTCGCCGCCAGTTCCTCATCTATCGGCTGGGCATACTCATAACGGAATGCGCCTTTAAATTTGGGTATGGTTAGGTTATTCTGTAGTTTTATGCTGACCTGAATGCCCCAAAATTGCAAAGTTTCTATTACTCCGCCACGCATTTTCAAAGCGCTTTCCAGAGTTTGCGGGTTTCCAACTGCTCGCACTTCATAAGGTGGCGAATGGCGGGTATTATTAACCGACAAGGTTGGGCCGGCGCAACGGATTTCAGAATTTACCACCAGCCTCTGGTCGTTTATGGAAACGGCCTCGGCGCCTGCAGCCCACAACTCGTTTATCACTTTTAAGATATCATCGTCATGGATTAAATACAAGTTGGGATTTTCACCCGGTTTGCTGGGGCGTTTGCTGTCGTCAATTTTTATAATAACCCCAGGGCCTTTTACGGCCAGAAGTCCGGCTCCCATTTTGGTATTTTCCAGGTTGCGGGACGCCATCTCCGTTTCAGCCATTATTTTTAACTCTTGTATTTCTTTGACTAAAGATTCCCTTTCTTTTTCCGACTGGGTTAATTGCTTGGATAAGTCTTCGATGCGTTGGTAGGGAACATTTGACTTAACATCTTGCGCTGTACGAAACTGTACAGCCAGCATCATGCCTAAGACCACGCACACCAGCATGATTGATACCTGGCCTTGTTTTATGGATAAAAACTTAATCATTCGTTTTTTCCTTTCAGATTTTTTTAATATCTAAATTTAAAAGCCCAAAATTTTTATTCTTTAGTTTTAATAACAGGTGCCATATAGGTTAAGTCAATATATTCAATAGAATTAATATCCATTTTTTTTATATTTATTTCATACAAAATATCAATAGTTAATTTGGCTTTTTCGGCCAGACGCTCTTGCTTGCCAAGCCTGATATAGACAGAATTTGTGGTATAAGCAGCCAAATCGTCATTCTTATTTATGTTTATTTCGGACAATTGGTTCAGGGTGGATTCGTCCAAATACGAAAGGTAAAAGATAGCGTTTTTTAGAGTCCTTTCGCCTATTTCATCGCCCACCAGAACATTGCCAAGCTTGATTCCGGTAATTAACGGGACTTCAATTTGTTTCAAATTTTTATGGATGGCAAGGGTTATCCCCTTTTTATCAACTTCCACAAATCCATACTCAGCTGTAACAATCGCCAACGGCTTTCTTTCTTTAAGGCGTATTTCGACTGTGGCCGGAAACTTCCTTTCAACTTCGGCTTCAGAAATTCTAAGGTCGTTTAAAAGCCGGGATTTTATTTCCCTGGTATCCAGGCGGAAAACATTTATTTTGTCCGGGATATTGGCGATGGAGAGCACATCTTCGGTAGGGACATATTTATTTTCAATAACTTCAACCGAACCTAAAATAAAATACGGAGACCTGATAAATAAAAAAAAGGACATCAAGGCGGCCAATGCTCCCAACCAAACCGCCAGCATTACTTTGCGCCGGCTTTTCTGAACTTTTAGCCGCTTCAAAGTTCCCATATCATCACTCCTGCGTATTTTATAATATATAGAACACAATAAAAAATTGCGAAACAAAAAAAATCTTTTTCGGTTTCTATGATAAGTGAGGTAATTGGTTTTGCCGTATGGTTAAATTATACTAGCGACTTAGCGCATGTCAATAAGAATTTAGTACAATTTCAAAAAAAAAGAACGAAAAAAATTTCTATAAAACCCAGAAATTATCTGAGTATTATGAAGAAATTTTTTTCGTAAAAAAAGTATTACAGTTCCGAGTAGTATTGGCCTGTTTACTAGGCGGTGTCGTCACAATATCCCAATGCCCTATACCGGATATTTTTGAGCCATACTTCGTTAAAATTTCTTGACATAGCCCCACTAAGTCTGCGAAATTTTGCCTCGTCTGGTTCAAAAATAGCTCAGTATAGGTCATTTTGCTATTGTGACGACACCACCTAATGCTTTAAAGCCTATTTTTGTAATGCTTCCTAATATTTTATTATGTATAATTTTTTTATTCAACTGCCATAAATAAGATACGTTCACACAAATCGGCAAAACTTATTCCGGCGGCGGCAGCGGCCTTCGGCACCAGACTGGTGGCAGTCATGCCAGGCATGGTATTGACTTCCAGTACATAAGGTAAATTATCTTCGGAAAGCATCAGGTCAACCCTGCCAAAACCCCGGCAGCCCAAAAGCTTATAAGCGGCCAAAGACGCTTTTTGAATTTTATCAGTCAAATCCGCGTCAATATCAGCAGGTACAATATAGGTCGTTGCCCCTTTGGTGTATTTTGAATGGAAGTCATACTTGCCTGAATTAGGGATTATTTCAATAATAGGCAACGCTTCCGGTTCTTCATTCCCTAGTATGGAAACAGTTAATTCTCTGCCTTTAATAAATTTTTCCGCCATAATCTGGTCGCCATATTCAAATGCCTGGTCAAGCGCCTCTTTCAATTTTTTTCCGTCTTCCACAATAACCACACCGATACTTGAACCTTGCTCATTTGGTTTTACGACAACTGGGATACCAAATTTTTGAACGATTTCCGCTATTGCCTCTGAATTAAAGTCTTTTTTATGATAAACTCCCGCTTCAGGAGTTAAGATGCCTGCCGCCGAAAATAATTGTTTTGAAACTTTTTTATCCATAGCTACAGCGCTGGCAAGTACGCCGGAGCCGGTATAAGGAACGCCTAAAAACTCCAAAACTCCCTGCAACCCGCCGTCCTCGCCATATTTTCCGTGGATAGCGTTAAATACGATATCAATCTCTTGGTCTTTAATATCCTGAAAAAATGAACGCGGTGAAAGGTCGATTGCTTCCGCCCGGTATCCTTTTTCTTTAAGAGCCTTTAAAATAGCCTGTCCGGTGTTTAAAGATACTTCTCTTTCTGCCGACGGCCCTCCCATTACTACGGCTATCTTTTTATTTTTCATATTTTTCTTCTCATCCTTCATCCTTATTTTTGTGTTATATAGGAGTTTTAAGACCTTGGAGGGAGAAAACTTTTTTAAAAGTTTTCTCCCTCCAAACCACCCTCTTTCAAAACTTTTTAGTAGTTTGAAAATTTTCAAGATAAAATTTATTGCCTAAACATTCCCAAAACTACTAAAATTTTTTAAAGGGGGAGTTTGAGGGGGAAACTTTTTTTGTAAAAAAGTTTCCCCCTCAAAAAATTTTTAAATGCCAACTCTCACAATTTCAGCGCCTAGCCCTTGCAGCTTTTTCTCGAAATTTTCATAGCCTCGGTCAATATGGTAAATATGTTCGATTTCCGTAACGCCTGCCGCCGCTAAACCGGCTAGCACCAGAGAACTTCCCGCCCTGAGGTCGGGCGCGGATATAATAGCTCCGGTAAGCCCGGAAACGCCTCTGATAATCGCGGTGCGCCCCTCAACTTTTATTCTAGCGCCCATACGGGAAAATTCGTCAATATGTTTAAACCGGTTCTCAAAAATAGTTTCTGTAACAATACTGGTTCCCTTGGCAATAGTTAAGAGGGCCAGTATAGGAGCCTGCAAATCTGTGGGAAACCCCGGATACGGTAAAGTTTTAATATCAACGCCGCGTAATTCTCCTTTTTTGAGGCGAATATAGTTGTTCCCAGTGGCAATTTTGACGCCAATTTCCTGTAGTTTATCAGTTAAAGAAAACAAATATTCAGGCGTTATATTTTTCACGGTGACGTCGCCGCCGGTTATAGCTCCGGCAATAAGAAACGTCCCTGCTTCTATGCGGTCCGGTATAAGAGTATGTTCAGTAGGGTTAAGTTTCTTAACTCCCGTGATACGGACGGTATCGGTGCCCGCCCCGGTCACTTTAGCGCCCATGCTGTTTAAAAAGACTTGCAAATCATATACTTCCGGTTCTTTGGCCGCATTGCGGATAACTGTATTACCGTTGGCCAAAACGGCGGCCATCATAGCATTTTCGGTAGCTCCCACGCTGGGAAAATCAAAGGATATTTCGCCGCCGGTCAGCTTATCGGCCTCAGCGTTTATAAACCCATAGCTTTCTTCTACTTTTGCTCCGATTTTTCTAACGCTTTAATATGAGAATTTATAGGCCGGGGGCCTATGGCGCAACCGCCCGGATAAGATACCTTTACCCGGTGGAATCTGCCTAAAAGCGGCCCCATCAAAAATACCGACGCTCTCATTTCCCGCATCAAATGTTCCGGTATTTCGGATTTCTTTACATTGGTAGTATCAATAAGAAGAGTCTTATCTTCCCGAATAACTTTAGCCCCAAGCAAGGTAAGTATGTCCTGCATAATCTGAATGTCTCTAAGGCAGGGAACGCTGTGAATCACGCTGGTGCCGGAAGATAGTAGTGAAGCGGCCATAATCGGCAGAGCGGCATTTTTAGCGCCGCTTATTTTGACGCTGCCTGAAAGCTGTACTCCTCCTTTGACGATAAATTTCTCCATCGCCTTCCCTCCCAGAAAAGTACAATCACCCTCTGGTAGATACTATAACTATATCTTTATAATCTCTGTTAATTTTAAAGCTTTTGCATCAATCTCTCGGTCAATTCTTCACCGGCAAGAAAGATATTTCCTGCGCCCATAGTTATTACCAAATCACCTGGTTTGACTATTTCGGCTAAATACCTGGCCACTTTATTTTTGTCAGGTATGTAAGTAACCTTTTGGCCGGTTTGTTTTTCAACCTCTTCTTTTATAATTTCGCCGCTGATTCCGTCAAGCGGTTTTTCACCGGCCGCATAGACATCGGTTAAAATAATTAAATCAGCCGCAGTAAAAGCGCCGCCAAATTCATGACGCAAAAATTTAGTCCGCGAATATCTATGAGGTTGAAAAACGCAGATAAGCCTATCAGGCTGCATTTGTTTTGCTCCTGACAAAGTGGTGGAAATTTCCGTTGGGTGATGGGCATAATCATCAACCACCCAGACTCCGTTTACCCGGGATTTGGTCTGGAACCTCCGTTTAGCTCCCCGGAAATCGGCCAATCCGTCGGCAATGGTTTTAAAATCAAGTCCAGCGTTTAAACCTACAATTATTGCGGCTAGAGAATTAGCCACCGTGTGTCTGCCGGGAACGTTCAGCCTGATAGTCCCCAGTTTTTCGCCGTGGTGTACCACTTCGTAAATAGTCTGCTGTTTATCGGGACGGATGTTGGCGGCAGTATAGTCAGCCGGGGATTCCAAAGAATAAGAAAGGTATTTTCGGCCGCATTTTTTGACGATATCCCTGATATGATTATTGTCAAAACACACAACTGCCAGACCATTCTCTTCCGGCAGCTTACAAATAAATTTCTCAAAAGCTTCCAGAATGGCGTTCATATTTCCGTAATAGTCCAGATGGTCATTTTCAATATTGGTAATAACCGAAATGCATGGCGATAATTTCAAAAAAGAGCCATCGCTTTCATCTGCTTCGGCGACTAAAAATTTCCCCCGGCCAAGTCTTGCGTTGCCGCCAATATACTCTAGTTCTCCTCCGATAAGGACTGTCGGGTCTAACCCGGCCTTTGAAAATATCAGGGCAATCATGGAAGTAATAGTGGTTTTGCCATGAGCGCCGGCTACGGCTATACCCTCCCACTTGCTCATCAGATATGCTAAGACGTCCGCGCGGTGAACTATTTGGACTCCTTTTTCCTGGGCGGCTAAAATTTCAGGGTTTGATTTGTCAATAGCGCTGGATACTACGACAACCTCGGCTCCGGTAATGTTTTCGGCGGCGTGCCCAATATAAATTTTGCTTCCCGCCTGTTCCAGTTTGATTGTTGTTTCCGATTTACTAAGGTCGGAGCCGGACACAATATATCCTAGATTTAACATTACTTTGGCGATGGCGCTCATTCCCGTACCGCCGATGCCTACAAAATGTAATCTTTTAATATTGTCTAACAAAACTGTGAAATTATCTTTCATATCCTTCTCCCTTTTTCGCACATCCCCGCCTAAAAGAAGTTCTCGCGCCTAAAGCCTTTAGCATATCTCATTGTATGCACTGCCTGTGGTTAACGTTACTTATTACCTAGCGAGAGCGCCAGCCTGGCAATATTTGAGGCCGCTTGGGGACATCCCAATTTTTTGCTGTTATTAGCCATTTTTTTTAATTTGTCACGATTCTTTTCAGTGGTTAATTCGTCGATAGTTTTGGCAAGCTCAAGTCCATTAAGTTCCCGGTCTTTGATTACGATAGCCGCCCCTTCTTTTTCAAATACTCTGGCGTTAAATTCCTGATGGTTTTCCGCGGCGTAGGGGTACGGAATCAAGATGGACGGAATGCCTCTGGCCGCAAGCTCCGAGAGTCCCACGGCTCCGGCCCGGAATACCGCCAGGTCTGCCGCCGCTAAAGCTTCCGGCATATTGTATAAATATGGTTTGATGATAATATTACCAACACTCGATAGGTCTATACCTAATTGCTTAATATTGTCAACTATGCTATTATACTCGGTTTTACCCGTAACGTGCAAGATTTGAATACTATCTTTCATATCTTTTTCGACAAAATATTTATAAACTTCAAGCATGGCCGTGTTAATGCTTCTGGCGCCACGGCTTCCGCCCGCCACCAGGAGCGTTAATTTTTTTTTGTCAAGTCCCAGAGCTTCTTGTCCGGCTTCTTTGTCGGCAGATAATATTTCCGGCCTTATGGGGTTTCCGGTTACAATTATTTTTTTCTTTTCGACATTTAAAGTGTTTTTCCGCTTCTTTATATCCGACCGCTATTTTGTCAACAAAGCGGGCTAGAATTTTGTTGGTGACGCCGGGGATGGCGTTCTGTTCCTGAATGAGTGCGGGAATTTTTAATATGCCGGCGGCAAGTAAAACCGGGCCGCAGACAAACCCGCCGGTGCCTATCGCCACATCTGGTTTAAATGAACGCAAAATAGAGAGCGAACTCCAAACACCACTTGTAGTAGCCAAAAGAGCCTTTATATTTTCCAGCGTTGGGCGTCTTTCCAGGCCGCGGGCATTAATTGTGACAAAGTTAAATCCCTCTTTGGGAATTATATCGGCTTCCAGGCCTTGTTTAGTCCCAATAAACAGGACGTCGCAATCAGCCGACAGACCGGCTATCTCTTTAGCTATGGTTAATGCCGGATAAATATGGCCTCCCGTCCCTCCGCCGGATATTGCAATTCTCATAGTTTCCTCCTTAATTTAAGGGCTAATAATTAAATAATTATGATAATATGACAACCCAGGAAATGTCAAGCAACAGGTCAATTAATTCTTAGATAGTGTCTGAAAAAACATTTTTGATATTTTTTTAAAAAATGAGCTACTTAAAATAAATACTAATTAAAATAAATACACTGTCACAGGCGAATATTTATGATATAATAAATAGCATACAAATTCTCAAACTTTGAGAAAGGGGAAAATTATGTCTAATAATAAAGAGACAAGCGAAAAATCAAAAAAGAAAAAAACCAGCTCTATAATGCGTATTTTTAAACTGGCAATTATTTTTTCTATAATCCTAACAGTGGCTGTCGCCGGAGCAGGGCTGGGATTTCTAACAGCCAGCTTTAAGACGGTTCCTGTTTTAAATAGTGACATGCAACCTGCCGCTTCTTCTCAGATTTTTGATGTTAACGGCACACTCCTGACCACAATTCATTCCGAAGAAAACCGACTTCCGGTAAGTATTAATAAAATACCGAAAAATTTGCAAAACGCTTTTATCGCGACTGAAGATATCCGTTTTTATCAGCATTCCGGGGTTGATATTCGCAGCATATTAAGAGCTGTCTGGATAAACTTAACCAACCGGGGCATATCTGAAGGAGCCAGTACTATTACCCAGCAGTTGGCTAGAAATGCCTTCCTATCTCAGGACCAGACTTTAACCAGGAAAATCCACGAAGCCATTTTAGCAGTACAAATTGAGAGAAAATATAGCAAAACAGAAATTTTGGAAATGTATTTAAACCAAATTTATTTTGGCCACGGCGCTTATGGCGTACAGGCTGCGGCAGACGGATATTTCGGTAAGAATGTCGAGGATTTGAATTTGGGAGAATGCGCCTTTTTGGCAGGCATCCCGAAAAGTCCTAATTATTACGCCGGTAATTTTAAGGCTGCTCAAGAAAGACAGCGGGTAGTCCTGGACCAGATGGTGAAATATGGTTTCCTGGACAGAATGACCGCTACCAGAACCGGTCTGGAAGACCTTACGCTCATCACCCGTTCCACTGATACCGTCGGAGCTTACTTTATAGACTATGTAATCCAAACTATGATTGACAAAATGGGAAAAGGAGATGCGAGAGCCGGGGCTGACGCCGTTTACAGAGGCGGCCTCAAAATATATACCACTTTGGATTTAAACATGCAGACTGCTGCCGAAAAAGCTATGAGCCAGCTCCCGGTCAGCCGCACTGAAAATAAAATTCGCCAGCCTCAGGGTGCTTTGGTAGCCATTGACCCTCATACCGGGCATATAAAAGCAATGGTAGGCGGAAGGGGCGACGACCAATTTAACCGGGCAGTTCTGGCCGAGCGGCAACCCGGCTCAGCCTTTAAACCGTTTGTTTTTTTAGCGGCCTTAGAAAGCGGGCTTACTCCGGCTACTATGGTTGATGACAGTCCGGTTACTTATAGCGGCTGGACTCCTAAAAATTATAGCGGCACATTCAGCAACGCTCCGGTTTCACTGCGTACCGCTTTGGAACTTTCGCTAAATTCCGTGGCGGTAAAACTGGCAAAACAAATAGGTGTGGATAAAACTCTCTACTATGCCCAACAAATGGGAATATCTACTTTGGTCTTAAACGGCAGCGTCAATGACCGAAACCTGGCAATGTCTCTAGGCGGACTCAGCAGAGGCGTGACGCCACTGGAGATTGCCAGTGCCTATGGCGTGCTGGCCAATCAGGGCGTCAGGGTAGAACCCACAGCTATAGTCAAAGTTGTCGGCCGGGACGGTAAGGTGCTGGAAGAACATGTCCCCAAAGGAAAAGTAGTTATTAACGAAAGCTCCGCCTATCTTCTGACCGATATGATGAAAGGTGTTATCAGCCGGGGAACAGGCACCGGAGCCAATATAGGGCGGCCTGCGGCAGGTAAGACCGGGACAACCAGCGATTATAAAGACGCTTGGTTTATCGGGTTTACTCCTGATTTGGTGACTGCCGTATGGATGGGCCATGATAATAATTATTCTTTAAGCGGAGTTACAGGAGGTACTATTCCGGCGACAATTTGGCGTTCTTTTATGAACAGCGTTTCTGAAAGATATGTAGCCCGAGACTTTGGCAAACCGTCCGGTATTGTAACTGTCCAAGTATCAAACAAAGACGGTTTATTGGTCAATAATACCGATAAAGACGGTAAAGACGGCAAAGATGATAAGGATAAAAAGGAAACCGATTCCCGCACCGAGTTGTTTGTTGAAGGCACTCAGCCAACCAAAGTTTCCCCCTCTGCAGTTCCAACCTCGGGAAAATCTAAAGATGATGAAACTAATAAATCTGCCAATGACGACAAAAATACCAAAAACGGTTCTAACGATTCTAAAAATGCAAATGATTTAGGGAATTCTCAAAATACAACCACCCCCACCGGAGGAGTCTCTGAAACGACTCTTCCGCCGCCACCTAAATCTGATTCGCCTCAAAGCCCGCCGGTTGCTCCACAACCGACAGTACCTCCCCCTGCTCCGCCTGCGTCAACTTCTTCCCAGTCAAATAAAGAACAATAGACATAAGGGTTGTCGCAAAACGATTTTTTAGAAATCATTTTGCGATGCCCCTTTTCTAGGTAGTGTCTACACGAGATTGAAACGCTCATCTTTTGGCGGATTTTTCACCATACTTCGTTAAAATTTCTTGACATAGACCCACTAAGCCTGCGAAATTTTGCCTCGTCTGGCCAAAAATCCGCTCAAAATCTAAGCATTTCAACTCATGTAAACACTACCTAGGGTCTATCCGATAATTAGCAAAATAGCTCTCAAGAGGTGTTTTGATAATTGTCGGATAGACCCTAAAACAGAAATATTAATATTTTCAATTTGAGGAGAAAAATATATTTATGGTTAATACTAATATTTCCAATCAGACCGCTCAAACGTTGGCTTACTATGAATCCGTATTAGCTAGACAACCTGATAATATTTCAGCTCTTAAGGCAACCGGAAAAATATATACGGAACTGGAACGTTTGGAAGACGCCATTGTAAGCTTGAAAAAACTTCTGAGTCTTCTGCCTAATGATGCCGAAACTCATTATCTTCTGGGGCGGCTTTTTGAAAAGACGGACAGACTAAATCTGGCCTTCAGGGAATATTACCAGGCTTTAAAATATCAGCCGAATAACGCTAGGAATCTCACGGCTTTAACAGATTTAGCCGGTGTTTACACTGATATTATGATGTTTGACAGCGCCAAGATGTGCTTTGATGAAGTTGAAAAATATCATAAACTTGATTTTTTTCAAGAAATTAAACTGATTTATTTTCATTATGACCCTAATATTGATGTCCAGACATTATTCGACGAACATGCGTTATGGGGCAAAAATATTGAAGCGGTTTTCCGACCTGTTTCACATTCCAACGTTACTAGGCCAAAACATAATAAACTGAGAATAGGGTACGTATCTTCAGATTTTTATTTTCATCCGGTAACTTGCTTTATTACTCCAGTGCTTGAACGGCATGACAAAGAAAATTTCGAAATATATTGTTATGCCAATGTGCAAACCCCTGATGAAATTACTGAAAAACTAAAATCCAAAGTGGATTTTTGGCGTGATTTTCACAGTGATATACAAAAGGATAAAAATGGTCAAGGGAATTTGGAAGATTTATTTAAGATGATTTGCGAGGACGAAATTGATATACTGGTAGATTTGGCAGGCCACACTTTCGGCAATAGTTTGACGGTTTTTGCTTTAAAACCGGCCCCAATACAGGTAACTTGGCTGGGCTATCCCAATACTACAGGGCTTTCGGCTATAGACTACAGATTAACCGACAGTTACGCCGACCCGGTGGGATTAACCGACAAATATTATACCGAGGAATTATTCAGACTGCCTAATTCATTTTTGTGTTTCCGTCCGTTTACTTCGGTTTCTTTGTCGGCTGAACCACCGGTATGTAAAAATGGTTATATTACTTTTGGAAGTTATCCCAGCAGGTTAAGAAAAGTTACTCCAGATTCTATAAAGTTATGGGCAGAAGTGCTTCGCCAAATTCCGGACTCAAAACTAATAATAAAATCGACTTATCTGGATGAGAACAGATTTGATTTAAGAGCTCGCCTATCTCAAATGTTTGAAGACAGCGGACTGGATTCTGGGCGGATAACCTTCGAAGGTTCTCAAGAAAATCATAAAAACCATTTGCAAATGTTTAATGAAGTGGATATTATTCTTGACCCCTTGCGTTACAGCGGGACAACCGGGACTTGCGAAGCTCTCTGGATGGGGGTTCCGGTAATTACCCTGGCAGGCGACATGCATGTATCACGGGTGTCTGCCAGCCTATTGTCTAATGTTGGCCTGGAGAATTTAGCCGCAGGAACCAAAAAGCAATATGTGCAAATTGCCAAGGATTTGGCGGCGGACATTCCCCGTTTAAAATTTTTGCGGCAAAATTTACGGGAAGTTATGCTCAATTCACCGATAATGAACGCAGATTTATTCACTGAAAATCTGGAAAATGCCTATCGGCTTATGTGGAAAAGATGGCAGGGATAGTTTTTAAACACTACCTAACGTAAGGAGGAAAATCTTGTGGTTAATACCAATATTTCCAATCAAACCGCCCAAGCGTTAGTTTACTATGAATCCGTGTTAGCTAGACAACCTGATAATATTTCGGCGCTTAAGGCAACCGGAAAAATCTATAAGGAACTGGGGCGTTTGGAAGAAGCTATAATAAATTTCAAAAAACTTATGAGCTTTGTGCCCAATGACGCTGAAAGCCATTATATGTTGGGAACCCTTTATAGTGAAACGGGTGAATTGAACTCTGCCTTTAGGGAATATTCGCAGGCTTTAAAATATCAGCCGGATAACGCTAAAATTCATTGTGCTTTATTAGGATTAGCCGAAGTTTATAACGATATTATGATGTTTGACAATGCTATAATGTGTTTTGATGAAATTTTAAAATATCATAATCTTGACGTTCTCCAACAACTAAAATTATACTTTCTCAACTATAATCCGGGTATTGATGCCCGGAAGATATTTAACGAACATGCGTTATGGGGTAAAAGCATTGAAGCCAGTTACCCGCCTGTTTTCCACTCCAGGATTTCCAGACCGAAACATAATAAGCTAAAAATAGGGTATGTATCCCCAGATTTTTATTCCCATCCGGTAGCCTGTTTTATTAAGCCTGTCCTTGAAAAACATGATAAAACAAATTTTGAAATATATTGTTACGCCAATGTGGAAAAACCTGATGTAATTACTGAAAAATTGAAATCTCAGGCGGATTTTTGGCGCGATTTCCGCGGCAATATGGATACAAAAGAAAATAAAGAAGGTCTACAAGATTTATTTAAGATGATTTGCGAAGATGAAATTGACATATTGGTGGATTTAACCGGTCACACCGGCCACAACAGTTTAGCCGTTTTTGCTTCAAAACCGGCCCCCATACAGGTGACTTGGCTGGGTTATCCCAATACTACGGGCCTTTCAGTTATAGATTACAGATTAACCGACGGTTGCGCCGACCCGGTGGGATTAACCGACAAGTATTATACCGAGGAATTATTCAGACTGCCCAACTCATTTTTGTGTTTCAGTCCGGTAAATTCCGCGCCTTTGGCCGAGCCGCCGGTATGCAAAAACGGTTACATAACTTTTGGAAGTTATAGTCATTATTTAAAAAAAGTTACTCCAGATTCTATAAAATTATGGGCGGAAGTGCTTCGCCAAATTCCGGACTCAAAACTAATAATGAAGTCAAATTATTTGGATGGGAACAGATTTGATTTAAAAACCCGCCTATCTCAAATGTTTGAAGACAGTGGACTGGATTCTGGCCGGATAATTTTCGAAGGTTTCCAAGAAAATTATAAGAATCATTTGCAAATGTTTAATGAAGTGGATATTATTCTTGACCCCTTGCGTTACAGCGGGACAACCGGGACTTGCGAAGCTCTCTGGATGGGGGTTCCGGTAATTACCCTGGCAGGCGATATGCATGTATCACGGGTGTCTGCCAGCCTATTGTCCAATGTTGGCCTGGAGCATTTAGCCGCAGGAACCAAAAAGCAATATGTGCAAATTGCCAAGGATTTGGCCACAGACATTCCCCGGTTAAAATTTTTGCGGCAAAATTTGCGGGAAGTTATGTTCAATTCACCGATAATGAACGCGGATTTATTCACTGAAAATCTGGAAAATGCCTATCGGCTTATGTGGAAAAGATGGCTGGAAAGATGAGTAATAAAAAATAAATTTTAAAAATACAAAAAAACACGCGTAAAGTACGCGTGTTTTTTTTCTATTCTTTGCATATACATTAAATAAGTTAGGAGAAAACGCCATTTAACAGCTTGAAGAATCTTCTTCACAGAGCATCCAGAAGAGTAAAATGATGATGATGATGATTACTATCCAATTATTACCGAATCCCCCACCACAAAATCCCCTTGACATTTTAAAATCCTCCCTTTTTTTATATTTAGAAAATAACACTACGTTTAGCTGCCGTTAGCCAATTAAAAAAGAATAAGCGGAAAATCAAAAATAATGTAGCAATTACTTAACTCCAGTTTATTCTGCCGGATTTATGTGCGAACTTTATAGGCTGGTGCAGTCATCGTCACAACAACAAAAGAATAAAAGAATTATTATGATAATGATCCATATTCCATTAAACCCGTGACCTCCAAAACCGCGTGACATTCATATTACCTCCTTCAGATTAAAATGTATCAAATTATTAGGGCGGTAGTCGGATATTTAAATACCTGATTCAGACTACGCCCCACCGTTCTACTTCAATATATGGGCTTTACCTCCGAAGTGTTACTCAATCATTTTAATAAACGTCTAATCTGTTTCGGGACATCAGCCGCAACTTTTACCGATTGCATGGTGTTATTTAAAACATCGCTTATGTTGCGGACTTTATCAATAGTTGAAGTCATAGTCTCAAGAGGCCGCTCCAATTGCACATTGCCCGATAATAAAGAAAATACAATCACCATAAGCTGGCTGTTAAGATTCGGATTTTGGACAATTTTCCTGAATAACGACTTTGTTTGGTTGGTTATTTTATTTTTAGGTGAATCTAATTTTTGGACTTTCTTTTTAGGTTTGGTTTGTTTTGGTTGGTTGTTATCTTTGGTCTCATTTTTTTCAGCCTCTGAAATTTCTTCTTTACCTTCTAAATTTTCCTCATCTTCATTATATTCCTTATCTTCTATTTGCTGGTCGTCGAGTTCAGAAACAACTTCCTCCGGCGTGATGTCTATAATTTTTTTTTTGCGCCGTCTCAGTCGCATGTATACACCACCCTTCAAGTCTGAAATAATTTATGATTTATTTTTATACCTCCGTTATTTTTTCTAATCCAATATATGATATTTTTGAGCAATTGGTCAGTAAACACTCACAAAATTATTGAAAATGAATAAGTTGGATAGGAAATATAATATTTTAGGGGGGCTAACTATTATGTTAGAACAATTTGGCAATATAATGGAAATTGTAAAAAAAGTCCAACAAAATATTGATACCGCTCAAGAAGAGCTTAAACAAGAACGTATTGAAGCAGCCAGCGGAGACGTAGTAAAAATAGTAGTAAATGGACAGCAGGATATTGTTTCTATTGAACTGTCCGGTAAGTATCTTAATCCTGACAATGCTGTTTTGCTGCAAGACTTGTTGGTTGCTACTATTAATAACGCTATTTCAAAATCGCGGGACTTAAACCAATCGTACATGGCCAAATTGGCTACAGAATTAAATATCCCCAAAATCCCCGGGATATTTTAAGTCCAGTGTAAGGAGGAATTCATATGCCGAACGAAACGGCTGAAAGACCCGATTCTTCATCGCTTTTACCAACTATTATCCGTCTTATTGATTCCAGCGTAAAAGAAGGCGGAGGGTTGGATAATTTAATAACAATACTATCTCTTTTATGCCTTATTTCCGTGTTTAACCGCCAGCAAAACAGTCTTCCGGCGTCTTCTCCGGCTAGTTCGGCTAAAGAAAAAGAATCGCCTGTCGGCAAATTAATCGAAAGCCTTATGAAAGGCGGGGGAGGCGGTTCAAACCCTGGTTCTGGCGGCTTGGGAGGCATAGGCCCCGAATCTCTCATGTCTCTGTTGCCTCTCTTAAACAATCCCCAGTTGAAATCCAAATTGAATCCAGGCACAATATCAAATGTTCTGGGTATGTTGAATAATTTGGGTGGATCTTCTCCAGAACAACCAAATGCCCCAAAAGATAAGAAAAAGGAAGACGAGAGGCCGGAAGCTCCGAAAGGCGGTACTTCTAAGACTACCGGGGATACTCCACCGGCACCTCAGCCTTCACCTCCCCAAACCCGTTTTTCTGAAGAAGACTTTGACCAAGAGCCGGAACATGATGATTCCGAGGCGAGAAATCAGGGACGTTATTTAAATTGGAAAACTAATTTTTAATTTTTTTGATGTTACCAGCCCTTTCCTAGTCTCTCTGGAAACTGTTCGTCGGACGAATTGTATTTGCTATTTATAAATTTGTTTAAAATTTGCAATGCCGAACCACCGCCAGCCGTCAAGCTGGCGAAAGTTTCATAGCCACTCCAAGTTTCTCCCTTTATCATCAGATAAAAACTGGCAATTAAAAATGCCGCGTAAGCTACCAGGGCTATCAGCCTGGTCAATGAAGGCATTCCATTTTCATATAAAATATTAATAAGAAAGCATTTTACAGTTTGGCACATGCCAATCGTACCTCCTTGGTTACTATCGGTTTAAAGAGGTCTATTTATTACCAGTATATGCCGGGAATTTTTTATGGTAACTTAAAAATTAAAAAAGGGTTGTTGTAATAACCAAGCCCGAAAAAAATAAAGGCGGCAACTGGCTATAACCAGGAGCCGCCTTTTGCTTTTTGTGGAAAAAATAAATTAACGTATGACAAGCCTTACAAAAAAATTGAAAAGTTTTCAGTGAAACCATTGCAGGTTTTTTTAAGTGATACAACGAAATTATTAAAGATGTATAGAAATAAGAAATATCAAGAAAATATTTACAAGCAGAATTTGCCTGTTTAAAGAAAAAAGGGGGAGATTGCAATGGCTTTAGCAACATTAAAAGAACTACTTGAAGACGCAAAAAAAGAAACTATGCTATTGGCGGATTTAACATCTTTAATTTTGAAACGCTATGCGCGGTAGTAGAGGTGGCCGAAGAATTAAAAACTCCTTTGGTTATTGGTATTCCCGAGCGTTTATTTAAATTTGTCGATGTGGATACTTTGAGCTCGGCTATGATGAAGGCCGCCGTAAAATCAACTGTGCCTGTAGCTATTCATCTTGACCATGCCCGTACATATGAAGGAATAATGAAAGCCGTCAGATGGGGATTTACTTCGGTTATGTTTGACGGTTCATCAATGCCGTTTGCCGAAAATCTCAGAAGAGTCAAAGAAATTACTAAAATAGCCCATTCTCTCGGAGTTTCGGTGGAAGGAGAAATCGGCTATAAGGGACAACCTGATAGTATTGAAGCTGTTCAAAATACTGAAAAAAAATTAATTACTTTAGAAATGGCTAAAGAATTTGTGGAAAAGACCAAAATTGACGCCTTGTCAATAGATATTAGTTCCAATCTAAAAAAGGTTTGCCAGGAAGCATCTGGAATTGATTTTTCCCGAGTGGCCGAACTAAGCGGAGCAGTCAACATTCCGCTTGTCATGCATGGGGCTTCCAAACTGACTAAAGCTGATTATAAAACCTCTATTAAATCAGGTATAGCCAAAATAAATATTGCTACCGACATGTCGCTGGTTGCGGGCGAAACTTTAAAAAATGTAATTTCCGACAACCCTTCGATAAATTATATAAATTTAATGGCTCTGGTGAAAAAAGGAGTCAAAGATTCGGTGCGTAAGTACATGATTGCTTTTGATTGTATTTCTAAAGCTGTCGTTTAAAAATAAGATTTGGATTTAAAACCTTGAGGGGAAAACTTTTTTATAAAAAAGTTTTCCCCTCAAACTCCCCTTTCAAAAAATTTTAATTGTTTGAAGATTTGTCTGGGTTAAACTTTAGATACGAAAATATAGTTTGGTTTCAGGTAAAATATTTTTAATTGGTGCTTTTAACAACTTAAAGGTTTTTGAAAGTGGGTGGTTTGGAGGGAGAAAACTTTTTTTAAAAAGTTTTCTCCCTCCAAGGTTTTAACAAAATGAAAAGGACTCAAAATGACTAAAATCGGCATTAATAATAAACTCATCAAAAAAATTGCTTCCCTCAAGCAAAAAAAGTATCGGGACGAATTTAATTTGTTCAGCGTTGAAGGTGTTAAACTGGTTAAAGAAGCCCTGGCTTCAGGATGGCCTGTTGAACTGGGGGTTTATACCGAAGACGCGGCAAGTAAAGGCGAAGTTGCCGCTATTTTGACCAATTTGGCTAATTTTTCAATTCCGGTCTTTGAAGTTAGCAAGGAAACGTATAACAAAATAACCGATACCAAAGAGCCGCAAGGAATCATGCTGGTTTTAAAAAAACGCTTATATTGTTTAGATGATATTTTAGTAGGCGGCAAAAATGATTTTAAGGTAAATCAGCCGTTCATTGCGGTTCTTGACGGTGTTAACGACCCTGGAAACGCGGGAGGCCTAATAAGGACTGCCGATGCCGCCGGATGTAGCGGCGTGGTGCTTTTAAAAGGGTCTGCAGATTTATTTGGCGGAAAAACTATGCGGGCTGCCATGGGTTCAATATTTCATTTGCCGGTGGTTTGCGAGGTGGAAACAGAACAACTAATTGTGGCTTTAAAAAAGCATAATATCAGTCTTTTGGCTGCGGCTTTAGATGATAAATCCGCCGTCTACCACAAACTTGATTTAAAAAAATCTTTGGCAATAGCTTTCGGAAATGAAGGAAATGGATTGAGCCGGGAAATTTTAGCTAAAGCTGACGAAAAGATTCATATCCCGATAATAGGTTTGGCTGAATCTCTAAACGTGTCGGTGGCTGCGGGAGTTATACTTTATGAAGCTGCCAGACAGCGAGAGATCCAAAAACTTTAAAAAATATGTCCGACAAGTAAAAATACTTGACAACCAATTTTAGTTTAGATATAATTGGCGGCAGGTGGTTTGAAATGAACGATTCTAAGAGCTTAACCGCGCTGAACAAAACAATCAGAATGGGCAGACTATACGATTTTTACGGTAGTCTTTTAACGGAAAAGCAAAAAGAGTGTTTAGACATGTATTATCTAGAGGATTTGTCACTGACGGAAATTGCCGAACAGTCCGGCATATCCAGACAGGCCGTACATGATATTTTGCGCCGGTCGGAGCAACTCTTGGAAGAATATGAACAAAAACTGGGTATTGTTGCCAAACAACAAACAGAAACTCGTTTGTTGGCAGAAATAAACAACCTTATAAATAATCTGCCGGCAGAAATAAACTGTCTGCCGGAAATCCGGACTATTATCGGCAATTTGAAAAAACTAGAAGAAAGTTAAAATAGAGCTGGAAAAAAGCTAAAAGAGGTGTGAAAATGGCTTTTGAAAGTCTGGCTGAAAAGCTGCAGAAAACATTTAAGAAACTTCGCGGCCGGGGAAAATTATCGGAAACCGATGTGTCCGATGCTTTAAAAGAAGTCAGAATGGCTTTACTGGAAGCCGACGTTAATTTTAAAGTTGTCAAAGACTTGGTCACTAAAATAAAAGAGCGGGCGGTTGGGCAGGAAGTAATGGAGAGTTTAACGCCAGCCCAGCAGGTAATCAAAATTGTAAGCGAAGAATTAACCGAGCTTTTAGGTGGCAGCCAAAGCCGGATTACAATTTCTTCAAAACCTCCCACCGTAGTTATGCTTGTTGGTTTGCAAGGAGCCGGTAAAACGACAACGGCAGGCAAATTAGCCAACTTGTTAAATAAACAGGGGAAACGTCCCTTGTTGGTCGCGGCCGATGTATACCGTCCTGCGGCCATAAAACAATTACAGGTATTGGGCGAAAATTTGAATATGCCGGTATTCACCCTGGAAGGCAGCCGGGATCCGGTGGACATTTCCTTAAAGTCAACCGAACAAGCGCTCTCCATGGCCAGAGACATGGTTATTATTGATACTGCCGGACGTTTGCATATTAACGAAGAGTTGATGGCTGAATTAAAATCCATAAAGAAAGCGGTAAAGCCTCAGGAAATACTTTTGGTCGTAGACGCCATGACCGGACAAGACGCGGTTACGGTTGCTCAGACTTTTGACGCGGAACTGGGTATTGACGGAATTATAATGACCAAACTTGACGGTGATGCCCGTGGCGGGGCTGCTCTGTCGGTAAAAGCCGTTACCGGTAAACCCATCAAATTTGCCGGGATAGGTGAAAAACTGGACGCTTTGGAGCCTTTTCATCCTGATAGAATGGTTTCCAGGATAATGGGGATGGGAGACGTTCTCAGCCTGATTGAAAAAGCCGAATCAACCATTAATATTGAAAAAAGCCCAGGAACTTCAAAAAAAGCTGCGTAAAGAAGAGTTTACCCTGGATGATTTTTTGGAACAAATCGAGCAAGTGAAAAAACTGGGCTCGGTTGAGCAGATTTTAGGCATGATACCGGGCATGAGTAAACTTAAACAAATGAAAGATATTGATTTGGATGCCGCTATTAACGACAAGGAAATAAATCACGTAGTAGCCATAATAAAGTCGATGACTGCCAAAGAACGCCGCGACCCGTCTATTATCAACGGCAGCAGACGCAAGCGCATTGCCGGCGGAAGCGGGACAAAAGTTCAGGACGTAAACAGGCTTTTGAAGCAGTTTGCCGAGTCTAAAAAAATGATGAAAAAACTCAATGAAATGCAAAAAAGTGGCAAAAAAGGCATGTTTAGATTTCCGTTTTTTAAGTAAAGTGAGTTATTATATAGAATAGAACTCTTGCAATTCTTTATTCTATAATAGATATTTTGTAAAGGAGGTGACAATAAAGATGGCAGTTAAAATTAGACTGAAACGCATGGGAGCCAAAAAGAGTCCTTTTTACCGGGTAGTTGTAGCTGATTCGCGTTCGCCCAGAGACGGACGGTTCATCGAAACACTGGGACATTACGACTCTACTACCGAATCGGCGATTGTCAAAATCGACGAAGAAAAAACCGTGGCTTGGCTGCAAAAAGGAGCTTTGCCCACAGATACTGTGAAAAACTTGTTTAAAAAAGCAGGCATCCTGAAAAAGTGGGATGAGCTTAAACAAGAAGCCAAACAGAACGGTTAAAAACTTTTTGTCGGGTTACCGGTAAGATTATTATTTGGAAACGAGGCCTGATAACTATGAAAGAACTGCAAGAATTAATTGAAGTTATCGCCAAGGCGTTAGTAAAAAATCCTAACGAAGTTCAGGTTAAGGTAAGTGAAACTGAAAGCAGGTCAGGCGATTACGCGGGTTTAGTTTATGAACTGCACGTAGCGCCTGAGGATATGGGTAAAATTATCGGCAAACAGGGCCGTATCGCCAAAGCCATTCGTACTGTGGTAAAATCCGCCGCAATTCGGGAAAACAAAAAAGTCATAGTGGAAATAGTTTAAAAAATAAAGGTTATAAGGAGACTAGACATTAAGATGGCAGACCTCGAAAGTTTGACTATAAAGTGCCCGGTTACTATAAAAGCCAAAGTGACTGAAGACTTAAAAACTCAACTGGCTGCTGAAATTCAGGATAATATAAAAGAGCCGACCTGGAACTTCAACAAATTGAATTTCAGGGAAAAAGAATAATGACAGAACAAGCTAAGGTAGACGCCCAAGGCTTGACTGGACTTAGACAGCAAATTGAGGCCGAAAAGCAAAAACGCAACGAATTTAAAAGCCATATGGTAGAAAAACTCAAAGAAACTGCCAGTCTTGAAATCGGTTCGGAAATTACGCAAGGAACAATTGAACGGTTGGTTACGATAAGTGTCGGCGATGACCTTCATAAAATTATGTCGGCCGAAATTTTATTGGAAGACGGCAAGATAATTGCCTTTCGTAGTTAGAAGACAATATGACTTCTTCGGAACTATTTTCTATCGGAAAAATTATTGCCCCGCACGGTGTGCGGGGTGATGTCCGTATTATTCCTTTGACGGATTTTCCCCAAAGATTTTATGACTTGAAAACAGTTTATATTGAGAATGCCGGCTTGGAACTTGCCATAGAGTCGGTAAGACCACACCAGAAATTCTTTTTGCTTAAATTTGCCGGCTATAATTCCATGAATGAAGCCTTGTCTTTAAAAGGAAAACATCTTAAAGTCCGGCGTGACCAATTATTTCCCCTACCGGAAGGACATTATTACATATTTGACATAATCGGCTTGAAAGCGTTTACCCAGGAGGATGAATTTCTCGGTGAAGTAACCGATGTACTTTCCACAGGCAGTAATGATGTTTACGTTGTCGAACAAAAGCACTCAGAGAAGCCATCCCTCCTGATTCCGGCTTTGAAAGAAGTAGTAAAAAAAATTGATATTGAGAATAAAAAATAATCGTTTCTTTACAAGAAGAATGGAAATAAATTATGCGAATTGACATTATTTCGCTGTTTCCCGAAATGTTCACAGGCCCGTTTGGCCACAGCATAATGAAAAGAGCAAAAGAAGCCGGTCTTTTGGAAATTGTCGTTACCAACCCCAGGGAATTTGCCTATGATAAACACCGGATTACAGATGATACTGCTTTTGGCGGCGGTTCAGGCATGGTTATGAAACCGGAGCCGATATTCCGGGCGGTCGAAAGCGTAACTACACCCCCGGTTCCTAGTAACCGCCGGATTATCTTAATGTGTCCGGGGGGTGAGCCTTTTTGTCAGGACAAGGCTAAAGAATTAGCCCAATATGAGCAATTGGTTTTGATTTGCGGTCATTATGAAGGCATTGACGAAAGAATACGCCTCCACGTGGCTGAGGAAGCCGTTTCGATAGGGGACTATGTTTTAACAGGAGGAGAACTGGCGGCTATGGTGGTAACAGACGCGGTAGCCAGAATGATACCGGGAGTCCTTGGTTCTCCCGACTCCGCTCCAAATGATTCATTTTACGGCGGGCTTTTGGAATATCCCCAGTATACCCGCCCCAGGGAATTTAACGGATGGGAAGTGCCGGAGATATTATTATCCGGCGACCATGCTAAAATTGAAAGGTGGCGGCGTAAACAGTCTCTGAAAAATACTCTGGAACGGCGTCCGGACCTATTCAAAAAAATTAAGTCCAAGTTAAGCGAAAGCGATGCCAAGCTGGTTGCCGAAATCTTGGACAATCAGGCCAGGTGATTTGACTTATATGACGGTATACATAGGTTTAGTTCATCATCCTATTTATAATAAAAATGAAGAAATAGTAACTACGGCTATCACTAACTTTGACATCCATGATATTTCCAGAACGGCCAGGACATACGGCATAGCCGGGTATTTTATCATTCACCCCTTGGAGAGCCAGCAGGCTGTGGCCGGCGAGATAATTGACTATTGGCAAAACGGGTTTGGCGGAAAATACAACCCTGACAGGAAAGAAGCTCTGAGCATAATTTCCCTTGTCCCTGATATTTCCGGCGCAGTCGGCGCAGTTACCGCCGCCACAGGAATTGAACCACTTATAATTACCACAGACGCCCGCCGCTTTGAAAACTCAATATCCTATAAGGATATGAGAAAGATAATAAAAGCAGGCGGGCGTCCGTGCCTCTTGCTTTTTGGCACAGGATGGGGCATAGAGAAAACTGTAATGAGTCGGTTTGATTATATACTGGAGCCAATACTGGGCGCAAGCGACTATAATCACTTATCCGTGAGGGCGGCGGCGGCAATTATTTTGGACAGGTTACTGGGAGAGTGATTGATAAAATATGGCTTGAGGGCAGTATAAATAAATGGTTGTTGGTATTTAGAGAAGGGAGGTTTACCTATGGATGCAATGCCGGAAAAATTCTATACTTATGAGGATTATTGCAAGTTTAATGACGAAAAACGGCGGGAAGTTATTAATGGGATTATTTACTTGATGACTTCACCAAGCAGAGAGCATGAGGATGTTTCCATAAATTTGATTAGAAAAATCGGTAATTATCTTGAGGGTAAAAAATGCAAAGTGTATGCTTCCTTTGACGTTCGACTGCCTAAGGGAGGAGAGACAAAGGCCACGACCTCAACTGTTGTCCAACCAGATATTTTTGTGGTATGTGACAAAAAGAAACTCGACAGGCGCGGCTGTTTCGGAGCGCCAGATTTGGTTATTGAGATTCTTTCCCCTTCCACAGGCAAGCGGGATAAGGCCGACAAATTTAACCTATATCAAGAACATGGCGTACTTGAATATTGGATAATAGAGCCATTTAACCAAACAATAGACCGCTTCGTCCTCGACAAAGACACCGGCAAATACAAGCCAGCTGAATACTTTGACCGAAATGACATCATAATCCCCGCGATATTCCCAGACTTTACAATAAAGCTGGAAGAAGTATTTCCGTCACTTGATGAATATGAGGACGAATAGTTACAGTTTTTTACCGCCAGTCTCGGTGGCAATGACGACAAGGAAACCAAAGGGTTGTCTCAAAATGATTTCTAAAAATCGTTTTGAGACAACCCCTTATTTATTATTTTTGGTATTTTTTTAGATATTTTAGCAATTGATATGATATAATACTTATATATATTGAACAAAAGGGAGTTGAAGATAAAATTATGATGATTGAAGTTTTAAAAGACCAGTCGGCAGGTGTGCCGGGAGATGCGCTGATACTTGGTTTATTTGAAGGAATGGCCCCGAAAGCGCAGATAAAAGAACTGCAAGCTGCCGCTAAAACTTCGGATTTAGATAATCTGTTAGTCCAAATAATCGGCGATTTGCCGAATTGTGCAAAATTTGGAGAAACCACCGTTGTACATACTTACGGTATGATTGAAGCTAAGAGAATTATTTTGGCCGGACTTGGTAAAAAGAAAAAGCTGACCATAGATAGAATCCGCCGGATAAGCGCCGTTTCAACTAGGACCGCTCAAAAACTCAAGTCTAAAACAATTATAACCCTTATTCCTAAAAATATAGAAGAAATCGACGACCTCAAGACTGAACCGGTAATAAGAGCCCTAGTTGAAGGAACCATTCTGGGTTCATATCGCTTTGATTATTATAAATCAAACCTGAAAGAAGACAAAGACAAAGATAAAGAAAAGGATACCGAAGATACCGAAGACAAGGAAGATAAGACTATAGAAATTGAGAGACTAATTATTTTAAAAGACGGCAAAAAAGGTAAAAAAGCCGCAGCCGCAGCCGCAGAGGAAGTCAGTGTCGCCGCCGCCATCAAGGAAGGCCAAATCATTGCCGAAAGCGTCAACTATGCCCGTGATTTGACCAATCATCCGGCTCAATATATGACCCCTAGCCAACTGGCTTTTCAGGCCAAAGAAATTGCCGGAGAATATGGGCTCTCGCTGACTTGCCTGGAAAAAGAAGAAATGCAGGAACTTAAAATGAACGCCCTTCTGGCTGTGGCTAAAGGGAGCTCAGAGCCGCCGAAGCTTATAGCGCTAAAATATGAAGGCAATCCTGAAAGCAAGGAGGTAATAGCCTTTGTCGGTAAAGGCATTACTTTCGATAGCGGCGGAATATCCTTAAAACCGGCCTCAGGCATGGAAGACATGATTCGCGATATGGCGGGAGCTGCCTCTGTTTTAGGAGCTATGCGGGCTATCGCCCAATTAAAACCTGAAGTAAACGTTTTAGGCATTATGCCTTGCGTGGAAAACATGCCTTCAGGAGGGGCTTACCGGCCGGGCGATATAGTAACTTCGATGAGCGGCAAAACAATCGAAGTTATTTCCACAGACGCCGAAGGCAGGCTCATCTTAGCTGACGCCGTTACTTATGCCAAAAAACTGGGGGCTACCCGCCTGGTTGATTTGGCGACACTGACCGGCGCGTGCGTAGTCGCTTTAGGCGCGATTACTTCAGGGGTTATCAGCAATAATAAAAAATGGTGCGACAGAGTGCTGAAAGCAGCCAAGACTGCCGGAGAAAAAATGTGGGAACTTCCGAGCGACGAAGAATATCTCAAACAAATCAAAAGCAAGGTAGCCGACCTGAAAAACACGGGTGGAAAAGGCGCTGGAACTATAACCGGAGGATTATTTATCGGACAATTTGCCGGTAAAACGCCCTGGGTGCATATTGACATTGCCGGAACCAGTGACGCTGACAAAACCGAAGGGTATAACTACAGAGGCGGAACCGGAGTTGGCGTCCGCACTTTGGTGGAACTAACCCAAGACGCCGCCCTGAAAGAAATATAAATCATGAAAGCCGATTTGCATATCCATACAACAGCTTCAGACGGTAGATACGACCCTTTAAAAATTGTGCAGGAAGCAACAGACGCGGGCTTAAAAGTTATTGCCATTACCGACCATGATACAATTGACGGCCTTTTGACCATAAGAGAAGCTGGGCTTTTAAAAAACTCCGGCGGCTTGTCAATCATTCCGGGGATTGAACTCAACGCCGATTTCCCCGGACATGAAGTTCATATTCTGGGTTACTTTATTAGCCTTGACAACGCCGAGTTTAAAACCCAATTGAATTTTTTCAAGGAAAGCCGCCTGAAACGGGCGGAGTTGATGGTTGAAAAAATTAACTCGTTAGGTTACTCCATAAATTATACCCGGATAATCGAACTGGCAGGCGCTTCGGCCATAGTGAACAGGCCGCATATAGCCAAGGCCTTGGTCGAAAAGGGATATTTCAAAAAACTCCGCGATGCTCTTGACACAATCTTAAGCCAAAACAGTCCGGCCTATATTCCTCAATATAAAATTCCCCTGGAAAAAGTAATAGAAATTATAAAAAGTGTCGGAGGAATGGCTGTTCTAGCTCATCCCAGACTTGTCGGCAATGACGATTTGGTAAATGATATAGTAAAGACTCCCGGAATATCGGGTTTGGAAGTTTTTCATCCTATTCACAATCAGGATGAAATAAAAAAATATTTGGCTTTGGCTGAAAAATATAACCTGAAAGTAACGGGCGGTTCGGATTTCCACGCTATGCCCGGCCGCTTCCCGGAACAATTGGGAATATTTACAATTTCGGCCGATTTGGCAGACCAATTGAAAACTGCGCTGCCTTAAACAGTTGTTTTAGCAAGTTAAAGGCAAATCACATTTGAACAAATTTGTTTGAGGGAGGCTATCGATAAATGGAGGTTATAGCGTTAGTAGGGCCTAGCGGAACAGGCAAAAGCCACCGGGCGCTGATTGTGTCCGACAATAATAATATAGATACGATCATTGACGATGGCCTGTTAATCAGTGGGACTAAAATTATTGCCGGATATTCCGCCAAAAAAGAACCTAACAAAATGGCGGCAGTCAGGCGGGCTGTATTCACGGAAGAGAGACACGCCAGGGAAGTGTCGGAAGCAATTGAAAAAATACAGCCTAAAAAAATACTTATACTAGGAACTTCGGACAGAATGGTTGAGAAAATTGCCGAAGTCCTGTCTCTGCCTGAAATAAGCCGGATTATCAGGATTGAAGATGTCGCCACAGAATCGGAGATATTAAAAGCCCGCGAGGTCCGCATCAAAGAAGGAAAACATATCATACCTGTTCCTACTATTGAACTTAAACCTCATTTTTCAGGCTATTTGATAGACCCGCTGCAAATTTTTTTCAGAAAATCTCAGAGCAAATCTCATAAAAAAATTGGGGAAAAATCTATAATAAGGCCCACTTTCAGCTATTATGGAAAACTTATAATTTCCGATTCCGCTATTTCCGCCATTGTCGGTCAGGTTACTGTTTTTGATGATTCTATTGCCAAAGTCGGTAAAATAATTATCAAAGATTCGAATGAACGGGAAAAAGGGCTGAGTATTTCTGTAAACATTATAATTTCTTTAAATACTATAACGAAATATGACCGGTCAATAACCTCGGTGGCTCAAAATGCCCAACACCGCATCAAACATATGGTGGAATTAATGACAGGCATGATAGTGCGGGAAGTAAATATTTTGGTCAAATTGCAAAGTGATTTGCCAAATACTAAAATTATCTGAAAAATTAAACATAAATAAAGGAAAATAAATTATGGATGAGCGAGTAAAATATATTATTTCCGGTTTCGGAGCAGGTATTTTAAGCGGCTTGTTAGGCTTGGGCGGCGGTATAATTTTTGTGCCGCTCTTAGTGGCATATTTTGGCCTGACCCAGCATATGGCCCAGGCCACTTCTATGTTGGCCATTATTCCTACCGCCACCGCCAGCGCCACGATTTACTGGCTTCACGGCAGTGTTGACCCAGAGATTTCCTTATACATCATAATAGGCAGCGTAATAGGGGCAAATATCGGGGCTAGGTTCATGAAACGCATGCCTGAAAAAGTACTTAAACAAGCATTTGCCCTGTTTATTGTTTTTGTCGGAATAAGGATGGTGATTGGCTGAAATGACTTTATTAATATCTGCAATATTGATAGGCTTTTTGGCCGGAATGCTGGGCGGGTTTCTAGGTATTGGCGGAGGCTCGGTTATAATCCCGCTGATGGTATTTACTATTGGAATTTCCCAGCATACCGCCCAGGGAATATCCATGTTGGCAATTATACCGACAACTTTGGTAAGTGCCTGGTATTTTCACAAGAATAAACTTATCAATTACCGGGCGGCAGGTTTTCTGGCAATCGGTTCTGTTTGCGGAGCTTTAATCAGTTCCAACCTGGTGCAATACATTTCCGCGTTTTATCTTACCAAGATTTTTGGGATATTCGTTATAATCATGGGAATCAAAATATTTTGGGGAACTTTAAAAAAGAATAACGAAAAGAAACCGAATAGAAATTTAAAATAAATAATTATTAATTTTACCGGAGTATATCATAAAATGGACATAGAAAGAGAACTGGCAGACCTAGAGGACGTAGAAACAATTGAAACAACTAAAAAATACTTTGCCGTTTTGACTTATGGCTGCCAAATGAATGAAAGCGATTCAGAAAAGTTTGCTCTCCAGTTAAAATCAATGGGCTACCGGCGCTCACCTGATATAAAAAAGGCCGGTATTATTCTGATAAATACCTGTTGCGTCAGAGAAAGCGCCGAAAAAAAAATCGCCGGAAAAATCGGGGAACTAAAACATTTAAAAAGAGCCAATCCAGATTTGCTGCTGATTATCGCCGGTTGTTGGGCGCAAAAAGAACAGGATAAGCTTTTAAAAAAATTTTCCCATATAGACCTAGTTATAGGTACGCATAATATTAACATGTTGTCAGACCTTATCACCAGGATAAGGTCTGACAAAAAACGTCTTTGCCAAACGCCGGAAGGTGTTGTCGGCCCTATTGAAAACCATTTGGTTTCACCAGAAGTTTCCGCCGTCGGGGAAAAGAAAATATCGGCTTGGGTTCCAATTATGTATGGCTGCGATAATTTCTGCACTTACTGTATTGTTCCTTATGTCCGGGGAAGGGAAAGAAGCCGACCGCCGGAAGATATTTTAGAAGAAATACGTGTACTGGGCCAAAATGGATATAAAGAGATTACCCTGCTGGGGCAAAACGTAAATTCTTACGGAGCCGACAACTCCGGCGGGGTTGACTTTGCCGACCTCTTGGCGGCTGCGGATAAAATAGAAACAATTGACAGAATACGTTATATGACCTCCCATCCCAGGGATATGAGCGGCAAGATAATTCAGGCTGTCGCTGACAGCAATAACCCTGTTAAAAATAAATTCGGCAAAGCGGGGAAAATCTGCCAGCATTTTCATTTGCCGGTGCAGTCCGGCAGCAATAAGATTCTGGCGGCAATGAACCGGGGATATACCACGGAGTATTATCGTAACTTGGTTTCGAATATCAGGCAAAAAATCGTAAACCCGAGCATTACAACCGATATAATTGTCGGGTTTCCAGGCGAAACAGACGAATTGTTTGCAGAAACTTTGGAATTTATCAAAGAAATTGGTTTTGACGCGGCCTTTACTTTTATTTACTCTAAACGCTCGGGAACTCCGGCCGCCGATTATGCCGGACAAGTGCCTCTGGAGGTAAAAAAATCCGCTTAAAACAACTGTCTGAAGTCCAAAATGCTATAAGTCTGGCCATCAATAAAAATTTAGAGGGAACTTTTTGGAAGTGCTTATCGAAGGGCCTAGCAAGAACGACTCTTTAAAATATACGGGCCGGACCAGAACAAATAAAATTGTCGTCTGGGATAAAACAGGACGGGAAGAACCCGGTGGGCTGGCAGACATAGAGATTATCAAGGCTCAGACCTGGCTTCTTAAAGGGCGGATAGTGGTATAGAGGGAGAGAGGATTGATTCAGGACATGACCACAGGTTGTACCCCGCTTATGGAACAATATTGGGACCTTAAAGAAAAACATAAAGAAGAAATATTATTCTTCCGGCTGGGGGATTTTTATGAGATGTTCTTTGAAGACGCCGAACTGGCTTCCCGGGAATTGGAGCTAACTCTTACATCCAGAGACCGCACCAAAAAGAACCCCATACCTATGTGCGGCGTTCCTTATCACTCGGCCGAAAGTTACATAGCCAGACTTATTAATAAAGGTTATAGAGTGGCCATCTGCGAACAGGTTGAAGACCCTAAAGAAGCTAAGGGAATTGTTAAAAGAGAAGTTATAAAAATAATTACGCCGGGAACCGTTTTAACCCAATCTTTGCTTTCTGAGAATGAAAGTAATTTTTTGGCTCTTTTGCATGAGGAAAACGGCCGCTTGAGCCTGGCAGCAACCGATATTTCGACAGGTGAGTTTATTTGGGCGGAATATGACGGAACCGAACGCTTGAGTATCGCCTGTGACCAATTATACCATCTGATGCCTGCCGAGCTTTTGGCAACCGGACAAATTGAAAATTTCCCCCGCTTAAATTCGTTTGTAAAGAACCGCTTGGCCGGCTGCCTGTTTACCGAACTGATTCTTAGCCCGGAAGACGCCGCCTCGGCCAGCAAGCTGCCTGCGGAGTATTTTTCCGTAAAGGAGCTTGAGCTTTGTTCCAATCCTTCGGCTTTGACGGCAATAGGATTTTTGCTTCATTATTTGCAATATGCCCTGAAAAGCCGTTTGTCCCATATAAATAAACTGACCCGTTATAGTTCTAAAAATCATCTGGTTTTGGACGCCTTTACTCTCAGAAATCTGGAAGTTACCCGCAATTTAAGAGACGGCTCCAGAAAAGGAACTCTTTTGTCAGTTCTGGACTTTACTCAAACGGCTATGGGTGGCAGGTTTTTAAAAAAATGCCTGGAATATCCTCTTATCAATCAAACTCAGATATTAAGACGTCAGGACGCAATTGCCGAACTTGTGGACAACTCTTCGACCAGGAATAATTAACCTGGGTTTTTAAAAATATTTATGACCTGGAACGAATTATGAGCCGGATAGAAGTGGGAACAGCCAACGCCAGAGACTTAATTGCGCTTAAAGATTCGCTGGTGTATCTGCCGGAAATTAAAGCCGAACTGAATTTTTTTAAATCGGAGCTTCTTTTGAGTGTCGGGCAATCGCTTAATATTCATGCCGATATAGCCGGTTTGATTGAAAAGGCTATTGCCGATAGTCCGCCCCTGTCTATTAGGGACGGAGATATTATAAAAAAAGGATATGACGGAGAGCTTGACGATTTAAGAGAATTGTCCCAGGACAGCAAAAAATGGATTCAGGATTTGGAAACCAAAGAACGCGAGACTACCGGTATCAAATCTTTGAAAGTAGGATACAACAAAGTTTTCGGCTATTACATAGAAATAACCCACGCTAATACTAAAGCCATACCGTCCAACTATATCCGCAAACAGACGCTGGTTAATGCTGAACGTTATATTACGCCTGATTTGAAGGATTTTGAGACAAAAATCCTGGGGGCGCAGGAAAAAATCGTAAAAATTGAATACCATTTATTCACCCAAATCAGGGAAGAAATTAAAAAACAAATAAGAGTCATTCAAAAAACGGCCCGTCAAATTGCTCAAATCGACGTTTTGACAAGCTTAAGTCAGGCGGCGGCTTTATATAATTATGTCAGGCCGTCTTTGAACCAGGAAAAGAAAATTGACATAAAAGACGGCAGGCATCCAGTGGTGGAAAGGCTTTTAACAGGCGAATTGTTTGTTCCTAACGATACTATGTTAAATCATAGGACAGCCAAATCTTGATTATTACTGGCCCGAATATGTCCGGGAAATCAACTTATATGAGGCAAACGGCACTTTTACTTATGGCTCAAACCGGCAGTTTTATCCCGGCCAGAGAGGCGAATATTTCGATTGTTGATAGGATTTTTACCAGGGTTGGAGCCAGTGACGATTTGGCTTCAGGGCAGAGCACTTTTATGGTGGAAATGAATGAATTAGCCCAAATTATAAAATACGCTACTCCGGAGAGTCTGATTATTCTTGACGAAATTGGCCGGGGAACAAGTACTTTTGACGGTATGAGCATTGCCCGTTCGGTTATAGAATATATTGATGAAAATATTAGAGCTAAAACTTTATTTGCCACTCATTACCATGAATTAACCGAGCTTTCCCACTTACAGTCCGGTAATAAAAAATTATTCTGTGGCCGTAAAAGAAAGAGACAACGAAATCATATTTTTAAGACGAATTATAGCTGGGGGCGCGGATAAAAGCTACGGCATTTATGTGGCGGAGTTGGCCGGAATGCCTCAGGAATTATTAAGAGAGCACAGCATATTTTAAAAGAACTGGAAGAATTAAATGAGTTAAAAAGAATCTCTTAAAAAAAAGCCTTAATTCTTCGCCCAATCGGACTGAGGCTGCCGCTATAACTTCAAGAGTTCAAAGAGTGGAAAAGTTAGACCAGACCATTTGGCAGCATTTCCTCAAACACCTTCGGCAATAGTTGAAGAACTTTTAAATATTGATATTATGACCACAATGCCTCTGGAAGCCTTGAATATTTTAAGCCGCCTGATAGTAAAAGCCCAAGAAGAAAGGCGGGAGATAAGTGAGTGATTTTAACAATCCGGCGGGTTCGGTTATCCGGGTTTTAGATGAAAATACGGCCAATCAGATTGCCGCAGGCGAGGTTGTGGAAAGACCTGCCGCCGTGGTCAAAGAATTGGTGGAAAACTCTATTGACGCCGGAGCCACCAACATAGAGATTGAAATTGAAGAAGGCGGTCTCAAGTTTATCAGGGTTAGCGACAACGGGGTGGGCATGAGTTTGGAGGACGTCCAACTCGCGGTAAGAAGACATGCCACCAGCAAAATTCAGACAGTTGACGATTTATATAAAATAAACACTTTGGGGTTTAGGGGAGAAGCCCTGCCCAGTATTGCGGCGGTGTCTAAATTTACCGTTACGACCAGACAGCAAAAAGATGATTTTGCCACTTTGGCGATTATTGAAGGAGGACTAACCAAAGACATACGGGAAGCTGGAGCTGGTTTAGGCACAACCGTGACTGTAAGCGATATATTTTTTAATACTCCGGCCAGACGCAAATTTTTAAAAACCGCAACTGCCGAAAGCGGCCATATTAGTGAAATTGTCGGAAAACTGGCCATTTCACATCCGAAAATTTCCTTCAAACTGATTAACAATCAAAGAGTAACTTTACAGACCAACGGCAACGGCAAACTTCTGAGCGTTTTGGAAAACCTATACGGCCCCAAAGCCGGGCAGGATGTTCTCTTGATTCACGATAGCCAGGACGGTTCGGGAACTTCCGATGTTTCAGTAAAGGGCTATATAGCCAAACCAACTCTTTTAAAAAGCAGCCGGACTTGGCAGACTTTTATCGTAAATGAGCGGGTAATTTCCAGCAGAATGCTTTTTAAGGCTGTTGACAACGCTTATTTTTCCCTTTTGCCTAAAGGCGGGTATCCTTTGGTAGTTTTAATTATTTCTATTGACGCTGAGGTTATAGACGTTAACGTCCACCCCCAGAAGAAGGAGATTAAGTTTAGCGATGAACAAAAAGTTTTTAGAACCGTGTATAATGGATAATTAACGCTCTGGCCAACAAATCTCCTGAAGTAAACGAAAAAACACTACCGGTTGTTTACAGTGATTACCGGCCACGTTTGGAGGACGCTGCCAAAGTTAAGACTGAGCCTGTCTCAATGACGAGTAGCCACGTTAGATAATAATAAAAATACAAAGTTTCCTAAAAATGCCCCAGAAAAAACCCGGTAAATATGAAAATAACAACTTTCAACCAGAACTGGCGCTTAACGATAAAACTGAAACCAAAGATAATGACAGTTACTCTTTAATAGAAGCTCAGAAGTTACTAACCGGGGAGGAAATGTTTTCAACTTTTTTTGAGAAAAAAGAAAAAAATACCGACACTTACCAGGAAAACGAAGACGCGGCCGGTCTTTATCCTCTAGGACAAATTGACGCTTGTTACATAGTGGCTTATAAAAAAGGCGGTGGCGGGCTATATATTATCGACCAGCATGCCGCTCATGAAAGAATTCTTTATAACCGTTTAAGCCAAAATCTCGGAACGGTGCCGTCTCAACAATTGTTAATTCCTATAATGCTTGATTTTCCTCCGGCTGACTGCGAAGCCATTGAAACACATAAAGCGGTATTTAAAGAGTTGGGGTTTGATTTTGAACAGATAGGCCCTGGAATTATGAGGCTCTTGGAGATACCTGCCGACATTCCGGCAGACAGCGTCGAATCAATTGTCCGCCAAACCTTAACCATGATTGGTGACCTGAGCCAGCCTACCGCCCAGGCTTTAAGACACGCTTATCTGCAAACAGCTTCTTGCCGGGCGGCCGTCAAATCCGGCGACATCCTGACTATGCGCCAGATGCAAGCCCTAATCGGTGAACTGGGCCATGCCGCTTCTCCTTATACTTGCCCGCATGGCCGTCCGACCACCGTAAAATTTACCTTGCCCGAACTGGATAAAATGTTTAAGAGGACATAAAAATTTTAAAAATGAATGATAAATATGAATGATATTTTTTTAGTAGTCACTACAATTTAAAAAGCAAGTCCAGAGGTTATTGCCGCCGCCGGAAAAGCTGCTGAAAAACTGAACGCTCCTTTTATTTTAAGAGGGACGAATAGCTTGGAAGATATTAAAAAAAATTGTCGGACTGACGTTATATTGGTCATGACTAAAGACAGCCCTGTTGTTTATACTGCCGGAGGCAAATTTTTTTTTCACCTTAGTATGGCAGAATTGCGCATAAAAAATATAATAAATGGAAAAGATGACCATATGATTAAAGCTATGGGACTGGTTCCGGGAATGTCGGTTCTGGATTGTACTCTGGGTCTGGGAACAGATTGTATAGTAACAAGCTATGTCGCCGGAGAAACAGCCAGGATAGTCGGCCTGGAAAGCTCGCCTGTCATTTCGCTGATTACCGGACTTGGGCTGAAAAATTTTACATTTCCGAAAGACGAACTGAATATAACTGACTCCCTTCGCAGGATAGAGGTTGAAAATACATCCTATATTGATTATTTGACAGCTCTCCCGGACAAAAGCTTTGATATAGTTTACTTTGACCCGATGTTCAGGCAGCCAATAAATAAAAGTTCTAATTTTAAACCTTTAAGAACATTGACCGACAATTCTCCAATCGGCTTACAAGCCGTTCAAGAAGCCACTCGGGTAGCAAGTAGCCGGGTGGTCATGAAAGAAGCCAACGGCGGCAGCCAGGTTGAAAGGCTCGGGTTTTCCAATATTTACGGCGGTAAATATAGCAGCGTTAAATACGGGGTTATCGACTTAAGTTGCCGCCCGGAGTTGGGAGGGTTAATGTGGAACGGATAATAGCTGTTATTGGCCCTACCGCCACAGGAAAGACCAGACTAAGTATAGACTTGGCCAAAAAACTGGATACGGAAATTATATCAGGCGACTCTATGCTGGTATACCGTGGATTTAACATAGGCACAGCCAAACCTGATTTGAAAGAACGCGAAGGAGTTATCCATCATTTAATTGATATTCTGGAACCAACCCAGGAATTTAACGTCCATTTATTTCAAAATTTGGCTGGACAGTTGGTTACAAATATAAATAACAAAGGCTCTATTCCTATTTTGGCTGGCGGTACAGGACTTTATGTTAAATCTCTTAGAAGGATATCAGTTCTATCGGGCAGGGGAAAACCCCGAATTGCGCCTGGAACTGGAGGCAATGCCCCGGGAAAAACTCTACGGGTTATTAACCGATAAATTGCCTGACACTGCGGCCAGACTACATCCCAACGATACCCGCCGAATTATAAGGGCTTTGGAAATTTACTATCACAATTCCCATGACGATGGACAAATATTTTCGGAAAAAAAGCCGGATTTTTTGGCTAATGCCGTGGTCATCGGTCTGAATATGGATAGAGGGGCCTTATATCAGCGGATTAATCAGAGGGTTGATGGCATGATTGAGCGCGGGTTGGTGGATGAAGTCGCCAATCTTTTAAAAATGGGAGTATCCAGCCAGTGTCAGGCCATGCAAGGCATCGGATATAAAGAAATTGCCGCCTGCCTTTCAGGAGAGTTTAGCTTGGCTGTGGCTATCGAAAATATTAAAATGGCAACCAGACGTTTTGCCAAACGCCAATTAACCTGGTATCGCAAAATGCCTTATATAGAGTGGATTAATATTAGCGAAAAAATGATTATTATAAAATATTAGAACTTGCTTACAGATTACTTGCGGGAAAGTTTTTCATAAGGTACAATAAATAATAAAAAGTACTCTTGAAAGTATTTTTTTGAAAAAAAAAAAAATTAAAAATTATTGGAGGGGTTTTATTTGAACGATGCGTCTAGTGCTAAACCATTAAATCTTCAGGACAGTTTTTTAAACCAAATTCGAAAAGAAAGTGCTCCAGTCGTCATATATTTGATGAATGGATTCCAATTACGTGGTTGGGTTAAGGGGTTTGACAATTTTACGATAATTATAGAAAACGAAGGAAAACAACAAATGGTTTATAAACATGCCATTTCTACAATTTCGCCGTTTAAGCATCAACAGGGAAATTCGACTGAAAAAAATAACGGATAATTCAAGTTATAACCGCTTAACTAGTGTGGGAGTTTTAGCGGAAGTAAACTAAATTGACAACCAAGAAAACATAGGTTTTCTTGGTTTTTTTTGTCATTTTGTCATCAAATAAAGAAAAAAGACCCTCAAACTCGAAGGTCTTTTCGTTAGTTTTATTGTTTTATCTACTTTTCCATACTGATAGCAGCGTCTTTTACATGCTCAACATAAATATCCTGAACAGTCGGATTTTCGCCTAATCCGCGAATATATGTTTCCACCTGGAATCCGGCTTTTGTTAAAATGCTTTTCGCGGAATCTTCATCGTCGCCAGCCATATCATTTTTAGCATGGTCGCCGGCTACCAGCATAAATGGCATTAAAGTGACTTTTTTTATTTTGGCGGCGTTTAATTTTTCTATCACCCCGCCTAAAGACGGATAGCCCTCAACCGTAAACACATAGGTGTTTTTAAATCCCGCATCCCAAAACTTAAGCTGCAGGGCTGCATAAGCCGCGTTAGCCGGATGAACTCCGCCATGGCCCATAAAAATTACCGCTTCGTTTGATTTTAACTTGGGAAATTGGCCGCTGACGGCGTTAATAGCTATTTCATAATCGTCAGGCTGTTCTTCTTGTCCCAGATAATAAAGAATGGGCCTTCCCACAGATAT
Organism: Holotrichia oblita; assembly: GCA_023690525.1. Taxonomy (NCBI): domain Eukaryota; kingdom Metazoa; phylum Arthropoda; class Insecta; order Coleoptera; family Scarabaeidae; genus Holotrichia; species Holotrichia oblita. Next base: position 67,789 of record JALQSN010000248.1, read on the forward strand.
TTTGTCAAACGCTTTTATCTCTTTAAAATGCTCTACGGCAGAACTGACTTTTTCAAACTCTTCTCCGCCAACAATGTGCAAGGGTTGGACTATTACTTCGGTATAACCTTCTTTGCTCAGACGTTCCAGAGCTTCTTTTTCGGTATCAATTTTAACGCCGTCCCGTTCTAATATTCTTTTAATAATAATCCGGGAAGTAAATGCTCGGTGCACTTCATAATCCGGAAAAGCGTCCCGGATTTTATTTTCCACGGCTGCAATAGTTTTTTGTTCGGTGTCTTTATGAGTGGTTCCGAAGCTTACTACTAAAACGGCTTTTTTAGCGCTTGGCGCGGCTAGAGCCGGTTTTAGATTAAACATACCGAAAATGGCTATGATTAGGAGACAGACGATAGGGGTTAAGGTTATTAAAAACGGTTCTTTAATCATAGCGTTCATTAAAAAACAGCTCCTCTTTTAGTTTAGAAATAGAAATTAGTCGCAAAGTTATAAGCATTTTTATATTTTTGAGAACCGTCATGAGTTTTAAGGTTATAGCCGTTGAGTTCCATGAGAATATTTTTGGCTGGTACATATTCAAATCCCAGGCCGTAGCCTTTAGCTCCGTCACGACCAATGCCGTTACCGCCGGATATGTTCAGGGTGTGGCCGTAGCCTGTGGAATCAACAGACCAACCGCCAAGTTTCAGATATTCAAAATAAATTGAGAATGACTTTGCTGTGTCAATATCGGCTTCTTTCCACTTTATTCTGCTCCATCTGCCTATTTTCTGTGCGCCCTCAGGGGCTCCGTAATTATTGACATATTCGCTGGTAATTGTAAAATCTTTACCTAATTTGGAGGTTTACCCAAAGCCAGTTGTTTGAAAGCATAGCCGTCCGGAAAACCAGGGTCAATTTTTGTCAAATCGTGAGGATTTATAGCTTTTAAGTAAGCTACGCTTACGTCAGCCTTGTCTGTAAGTTTAATATTAAGATTTACTACAGCGGCGTTAACAGAAGCGCCAAAACCGTGATTGGCGTCAAGGTCAAGGTAGCCGCCTGTCAGTTGAGCCCGTCCAAAATCATAAGTAACTAAGAAACCGTCAGCCGAGGCGTCGTCCCAAATAAGTCCCTGGCCTAAGGTGGGAACCAAACGTCCGGCGCTCAGGCTAAAGTTGCTGTTGGTCCAATTAAATTCGGCCTGTTCATAGAATAGGCTGCCGGTTTCGGAAGTTTTATGGTCTTCGGTGTCAATTTTATAATTATTGCTGCTATTTTCTCCGTTGATACGGCCATAAAATTTCACGTTATCGGTAACCTCAGCCTCCATATGTAACAGAATACGCTGTTGGAAGCTGGAACTGTTGCCATTTTCATCACGCATTCTGGCTGCGCCATCACTGATAGCCATGCCTTGTTGGTAGCGGATACGGCCTTCGCCGGTAAACTTAATGGTGGAAGCATTCTTTTCCAGTGCATCAACGCGAACTCCCAGATTGTAAAGCTCGTTGGCGAACTCGGATTGAAGTCTCTTAATCAGGGACTCGTGTTTGCCATCAGCGTAGGTGATTTTGGCAATCATAGCAGCCATTTCATAACGGGTAAGAGTGCGGTCGCCGCGAAAGGTGCCGTCGCCGTAACCGTCAACAACGCCGTCTTTTTGGAGCGCTGAGATGGCGTCATAAGCCCAGTGATTAGCGGGAACGTCAACAAAAGGATTAGCCGGAGTAGCCAGGGCGCCTCCCGCTACGCTCAAGCTTAAGGCCGCCGCCAAAGCCAAGGTGATTTGTTTTTTCATAGTGTCCTCCTTAAGTTTTAATTGAGATTGATTATCAACTTTATAATATTATTATTAAAATTTATTGTCAATATCAAAATGTAAAAAATAATTGTTATGAATTATTTGGATGGTTATTATGGTGTGTCTGAAAAATAGGCAATATGCCCAATGGCGAGAGATTTTTAAGAAGCTGTGTTCATAGGTAGAAATGCTGGATTAGCGAGAGATTTTTTTGTTAGGCAAGGAAGACGCGACGACGCATACTGGAAGGAGTCTGCTAGGAGCGGCTGACGCAGCATAACGAAAAAAGCTTCGCTAATCCGGCGTTTTCTAACCTATGAACACAGCTTCTAAGCCAAACTAGATAAAATTTAGCGTGAGAACTTTCCCACAAGAGAAAGTTCTCATTAAAAAGAAGAAGGAAGAATGGCATTAACAAATAAAAACTCCTTAACCATAGGTCAAGGAGTTAAACGGCAATTTTCAGAACGCAAAGCAAATCCTGTGTCTACAATCAAAAATCCCGAAAACCAATTGGCATTCCGGGATATAATAGACCTACTTTGTCTGTAATCCCCTCCCCATACCTCGTGGGTGCTATGCGGTGATTGTCAGATAGGCAGTTCTCCTGGCTCTGATTCATAGCTTACCCAAACCTTCCCAAGAAATTAATCTCAGTGGCGTAACCTTGGGGTTGCTCCTCATTACAGTGGCGGGACCGCGTTGGCATTTAACCAAACTTCCCTATTAAGCCTTTGCAGGCACCTATCTCAACTTTATTAATTTTTTACCTTTGATATTATCATAGTATCAAACCCAAACAATATTGTCAATAATTTTTGCCGCACAACTATTGCTTCAAAATATAATTAAGTGGAAAGATAAGATTCAAACTAAAATTTTGTCAAAATAATACTAAATATATATTTTCGCCTTCTTTTTTTCCTTTTAATAATTCACAATGACGCAAAATAGCAAATTGTTTTTCTAATTCCCATTCCGGTAGTTTAAAATGATTTTGCAATTCTTGTTTTGTCGCTTTGCCATGTTCTTGGATATAGCAGTAAATCTGTTTTTGTAAATCCGTCAATCCGTCCGTACCAGACTGACCTGCCATTTGTCTATGCTTTTTGGCTGCGTCAACAGCCGCTACATCGCAAGTTTTAGGAGGTTGTAAAGCTCCAATGTAACAATCTTCACAAAGAATTTTGCCCCTATGGTTGTATTTCTCATTATCTTCAAAAGGTTCGCCACATCTGTCACAATGCATTTTACAAGCCTCCATTTTACATTATATATTGAGTTCAAAAAATATTTTACAAATGTTGTTATATCAATTTTTAATTAGTGACCGCAACAACCTTTACCATGCCCATGTTTATGTGCGTGTCCAGCGCAAGCATGTTTAAGGCCGTCTTCGTTAATTTTCATTTTGTTCATACTACTACATTTTGGGCAAGCAATTTCATACCCATGCTTGCCGCCCTCTGTGCAAGGTTCAACTTCCCATACATTTTTGCAGTCTTGACACTCGAAAATCCGATTCTTTACCATATAATTTCCTCCTTTAATTAGAATAGTTTGACCGTTTACTAATGCAAGAGCAATTTTTTCTCTTGCAGAATGTAAAATACGTTGGAAAGTAGCTCTTGAAATATTCATTGTAAGTGCACAAGTTTCTTGGTCTAGTTTTTCTAAATCTTTTAATCGTACCGCTTCAAATTCTTCAATATATAAAATTATAGGCGGTTTATTTGTTTTAGCTTCTGGTATAAATTTACTGAATTGAGGTTCTTGATATACTAGACCACAACAACGTCGTCTTGGCACGAATAACTACTCCCCTCTTCAAATGAGCATATGCTCAATATAAGTATATGTATTATTTTTTTAAATGTCAATAGATAATATGCTTGTTCTGTTATGCCAAAGGTGAAATTAATTCTGCTGAATATCAGCAAATGAAAAAAGAACTTGAATAGACCTGTCCTAGAACTCCCATTCCGGTATCTTTCTGGCGAAATTTCCATTCTGCTGCGTCAGCGCCGCCTAGCAGACTCCTTCCAGTATGCGTCGTCGGCGCTTCCTTGCATAATGAAAAATTCGCTCAAAAATATACCGAAAGCGAAGTTCCAGGACAGGTCTAATAAAAACAAATTTTTATAACTCCACCATGTAAATATATAGGAGAAGGGTTTTAAGCCCTTCTTTTTTTATTTTTTGTATGATTATCCGCCCGGCAGAGCACAATAAATATAAGCTTGACCAAAATTATAAATATATGAGGTGAATCTTGATGATGAATTTGCCGTTAGGAATGATTCTGCTGCTAATTGTAAGTGTGCTGGTATTTTTCGGTATAGCCCACCGTATCCTGGATAGAATGCGTTTAACCGACAAGCAGGCTTTGCTTTTTATAGCCGCCATTATTATCGGCAGTTATATTGACATTCCGCTGGCCGGAGCTTCAGGAAAGACCAGTATCAACGTGGGTGGCGCGGTATTACCGGCTCTCTTGTGTTTTTGGCTTATTTATAAAGCTGATGAAACCGGGGAAAGAATCAGGGCGGTTGGTTCAGCTTTGGCGGTTGCCTTGGCGGTATGGCTGGGTTCAAAATATTTGCCTTATGAGCCGGAAACTATGTTCTTAGACCCTAAACTTATTTACGGGTTAGTTGCCGGAGGTATAGCTTACCTGGCAGGCAGGTCGCGCCGCAGCGCTTTCATTGGAGGCGTGCTGGGTATAATAATAAGCGATGTAATTCACATTGTCACAATTGCCAGGATGGGAATCGCCGGAACAACTTCCATTGGCGGCGCGGGAGCTTTCGACGTTGTAATAATTGCCGGACTAGTGGGAGTTATGCTGGCCGAACTGGTGGGAGAAACCAGGGAAAAAATCCAGGAGGCCCGGTTTTAGGGCCGCATAGGCCTGAAGGTCTTTATGAATTCAGCAAAGAGCTAAATACCCGGATAAAAAAATCCCGAACCGATAGTAAAGACGACATAAAAACAGATTATAATTTTACCGATAACTCTAATGAAGATTCCCTAAATAGAGGTGACAAAAAAGATGAATAAATATTTTAAGTATTTTCTATTTTCGATTACTTTTATTGCTTTTTTGCTGGTACTTAGCACAGCCTCTGTGGCTGAAGCTCAGGAACGCTATGACGGGGGATATTCAACAATTGTAGACGAAAATGGCAACACTGTTTATATTACCGCCCGTAATATTGAGATAGGGGACGAAGTGTTGACCGAAAAATAACAAACG
>JALQSN010000249.1:0-72524 GCA_023690525.1 Holotrichia oblita
TTCTCGAATATCAACTGCACAAACTGGTTTGCTTTTATTTCAAAATCTTTTGGCGTATCATCAACTAAATAACCATCCGGCGCTTTTGTTTCGACAGCCTTATACCAGCCGGGGTCAAGCGCATCAACGATAATAACGCCATCAGCGTCGGTTTCGTACCGTCCTAATATTTCGCCATTTGCCTTATATACGGTAAATTGCGCGTGTTTAAGGGGCTGTTTCGTTGCGCTGTCGATTTTGATTATTTGCAGGCTGCTCATTTTTTTGTTGTAAAAATCAACCGTGTAAGTCTTGCCGTAATCTATTTCAATGGTTTGTGTTTTATTTTCCAGCACATACCCTTTCGGCGCTTTTGTTTCTTCTATAATGTAGCTGCCTTTGGGTAAATTTGGAATAGTAATGAAACCGCTTGCATCGGTAGTGAATAAACCGTTGGAATTACCTACAACAGCGCCGGAGCTTTCCGTCACTTTAAATTCCGCGCCTTCAAGCGGTTCTCTGGTTGCGGTATCTACTTTCTTTATCATCAGCGTTCCATACGGGTAGTTGTCAAACGATACTTTGTATATTTTACCGTCAGTGCCAACTTGTAAGGTCTTTGGCGTGTTATTAATTGCATAGTTTGCGGGGGCTTGTATCTCCGTTATTATGTAACCGCCCGGAGCAACCTTTGGAATGAAGATTTCTCCATTGCTATCCGTTACATATTCTCCGGCTGTATTCCCGACAGCAGTGCCGGCGCTATCCGTTATTTTAAACGTCGCGCCAGAAAGCGGCTCACCTGTCACGCCATCCACTTTTGTTACCAGAATGCCGCCATGAGGATAGTTTCTGAAAATGACTTCGCAAACACTTGTACCATCTGCTTTAAGATTGACGGTCTGCATATTCGTTTCGGATATGAGATAGTTAGCCGGCGCTTTTACTTCTTTAATGGCATACGCACCCGCCTCCAGGCCGGTAATAACTTGCACGCCGGAGCTATCCGTTGTTACTGTGCCGACCACCACTCCATTTTGTCCACTCGTTTGGCCTGTAATTTTTAGAACTTCAAATGTTGCACCGGAAACCGTATGACCAAGCATATAATATCGCTCAGGCATGGCTGGACGCTCATCCGGCTTTGGCAAATCTTTTTGTTGATGATAATTACAATGAACTGACTGTAGAAGGTGACGAGTATTATGGATTTCCTGTGATCGACTATTGGGATGACGGAGTGAATGATGGTTCGACTTTCTCAGAAGATAGACAGGCACTGGCGAAGTGTCTCGAAATTATCAAGGGCGCCAGAACCAAAGAGTATGATGGCAGAAAGATAGGCTTTTCCTGCACTGAAATAAACTTCATTGGTAATTCTCAGCTACTCCGAGGGCTTAGGTGCAGCAATTTCAACGCTTGCATTATGTTCAGAGTGACGCCTGGCGATCCTCCTGTATACCTAAAGGATGAATATATTTTTGAAGGCTTTATTCCGAGATTTCTTGTTGATTATAAAAGCAAAGATGCTTTTATAGTGATGGAAGATTATGATTATTTTGAGAATGCGCGCATTGAGGATTATAAGCTAAAGAACAATTCTTTTATCAAAATATCTGAATTTCAAGCAATAGTCTTCGGAGATGATTTCGATGATGATGATAGTGATAGGGAGCTATATTTTATGACCAGTTTCTCACAAGAGGGCAAAGGATGTTATGCAGAAAAAATTTACAGCCTTAACAGGCCCCTTCTCGACCAGTTGTTCCCGCCACCCGATGAAACCAATGAGCCTGTAACTGGCTTGATTCAAGAAACTGAGACTATCCCCGAAGTTGCAGACCCACTTCCGCCAAATAGTGACGATAACGATGCCCCACCTACTTCAAATAGCGAGAATAACGAAGAAGACATAACCTTAGCCGATACAGAGTAACACAAAGCCTATGCTCGCTACACTACAAGACAAGTACCTCTGCGTATTTCAGAGGTGGACTCAGGTGACAGTTGGTGACGGTTATGACGGTGTTTTCTCTATATGGATTTAACCGTCACTCGCGTCATTACCGTCATTTTTTGTCAGCTTTATCTCCCTGCTTTTCCCTGTTCGGTGGGTGGAAAATTTAATGCCGTCGGGTTCCAACACATCGTAGTAGTATCTGCTGAGCATCTTGGTGACGGCGGTGGGCTTTGTGTCATCGTCGCCCATTGCGGAAAGCAGTTCGATGGCGGTGCCTGACCAAGCTGCGCGGCCAACCATAAAATCAACAAGTCGGAAAAGGAAAGAAGGAACTTCATCTTTCCGAAGCTCCTCCTCGATTCTGTGCTCGACCAATTCCCAGTTTTTCTCGACAAATCGCAAAATCAGCTGTTGGTACTCAATATCGCGTCCAGTGGCGAGCAGCACTGCCGTATTGACCGAGCGACTGTCTTTTTTCAGAATATATGACGAATCGACCGCCCCGGTCAGGCCGGTCGTACCGGACACTTGGTTGAACGGGTCGTCGGTATCTTGCGCCTTTCGTAGATGATGTATCGCGACAATGCAGATACCGTATTCATCTGCGATTACTTTGAGCGACGCGATGTCCTCATAATCGCTGCCGTACATGCCGTTTTTACCGTTACCGCCCCGGGAATCGCGTATCTTTTGCAATGTGTCGATGACAATGAGCTTTGTCTCGGGATAATCCACAAGAAAATCGGTGATTTGCTTGCTGAGCCCGCCGCCGATCTGGTCGCACATTAAAGCGAAATGCAGATTGACCGGAGCGCTGTCGGTCAGAGCGTACAGCCGGTCATGGATACGGGTCAAGGTGTCCTCAAGGCAGAGGTACAGCACATCACTCTTGTGGGTTTCAAAATCCCACAGCGGCTCGCCGGTTGCCACTTGTAGACAGAGCCGGAGCATCATCCAGCTTTTGCCGATTTTTGTAGCGCCGCAGAGGATGTGCATCCCCTGTGGCAACAGTTTATCAACGATAAAAAGAGTTTTCTTTATTGGTGTGGATAACAGTGTATCCGCATCAATGGTTTTTAGCTTACCGGGCATTTCATCTCCTCCATTTCGAGGACATAGTTGATGACGTTGATTTTCGGCACCTTGTAAGCGTTGCCGATTTTCACACCCCTGATGTACCCGCCGGCAATTAAATCGTAGGCAAGGTGTCGGCTGATGCCAAGCATTTTTTGTAGCTGTCGGACATCAACGATGTCTGGATATTCAGGAAACATCATTTCGTAAGCCAAAAAGGCAATGCCCTCCATAACCAACTGGAGAAATACCTTGCTGTTTATTATCCCACGCCAATGTTCGCTTTCCAGCGCTTCTAGTGGGCTGCGTGGGATTCCGGCGCATTCTTCACTTTTACCAATCATCTCGGCAGGCAGGAAGTAGTATGCCGGGAGAAAGTGGAGATTACTGTCTTTGGGTAATACTAAGACTTCTTTTGTGCCTTCCGGTATCTTACCGCTCTCAATCAATTTTTGAACTCTATTCGTGTTTAACGTCATTTTTTCACCTCTATTTGTCCGTTTTGTGTGGCCTCTTAATATATAAACGGACAGAAGCGACCAGATTGTTCCTGAAAAAGCCAGAAAGATGAAATATATTATTTGTTCCGAAAACCATGTTGAATTAACTGGATTTGTCGAGGGTTATGGAACTACATTAAATTATTCATCAATTGATTCAATCAATTTTTTCAACTCCGCCATTTCCTCTTTAGACAGCGTAACGCCTTTGCCCATTTTTTCATGTTCGGGCGACCACTCACGAATATCATATTTCGGTTCTCTGTCGTTCCAACTTATCAAGTTCAGCTCTTTAGTCCAGCCCTTTGCACCCTCCGACAAAACGCCCAAATGCTTTACGATTTCATATTTAATATCAGCCATTATTTAATCCCTCCGAATTTTAATTTTTTATACTTTACTTAGAACATCATCATTCAAATTAGCGTAAATTTCTCGCGCTAATATCCGCAGCGCTGTTTTTTGAATGCTTCATCATCTAGATATCTACTAACAATATCTTCATTTTCTTTCATGCGAACCATCATTAATTTTTTGATGATTTCCTGTATGCCTAACTCAAATTTATCATCAGAGTTGGTTTTGGCTTTTCTCCTAACCTCATCATTATTTTGTGCTTTTTCCATAATCTGCTCAAAAAACAGCCTGTCTTCATCCGTGAAATCTGTCCCAAATTTTTCGTTAAGGGCATCTATTAAAACTGATAATGGGACTTTAGGGTCTTTTTCTTTTGCCGTTCCCACTTCTGTTGGGGATGTAACCTTTATGCTTTCGCCCTCACTAATATCTATAATGTGTTCTGCTACTTTTTGATTGCGTAAATGAGTTAACGCAATATCTTCTTGTGGATTTTCATTGTAGTATTCGCTATCAATGTGTAAATGTGGCAGTAAAAACCTTGAATAGGTATATAACTTTTCCCACTCTTCATCGGTATACGTTATTATCTGACTGACGAAAGCATATAGCCTCACAAAAGCAGACATTTTGCCTTGGAATAGTTCTTTTTTCTTCCTCGGCAAGCAACGAAAACCTGTCCTTTGCAATTAGGGCGAAACTTTCCATTTTTGCATGGTCGCTCGGTTTTTGCTTTGCTATTGGCTTATAAAAAACTTGTGCAAAATCATTTACTTCCTCAGATGTATAAACACGCATTTTATCAAGTTCCGCTTTTAATGTTTCAAGTTGCATAGGGTCTGTTTCTTTTTCAAGCTCGGTCGCATCATAATAAGGCTTAAATGCTTCGTATATATCTTCGGGGTTATTAACAAAGTCTAAAATAAACGGCTCTTTTTTCCCGGGATAACAACGGTTTAAACGTGATAATGTTTGCACTGCTTGCACTCCATCAAGCCTCTTATCAACGTACATGGCACATAATAGCGGCTGGTCAAACCCTGTTTGATACTTATTTGCCACTAATAAGATTTTAAATTCAGAGGTAGAAAATTTTTCAGGTAACTGCTTTTCTGAAATGCTTTTACCGTCAGCGTCTTTGTTCATTGAAGGCTCGGTATACTTTTCATCAGTAGAAGGGTCAATAACCTCACCGCTAAAGGCTACAAGCGGTTTAATATCAGTATATTTATAAAGATGAGTTTCGGTAGTTTTATTCATATCTTTTATGTATTCATCGGCAACAGACAGCATCCCGCCAGTACCGCAAGTAGGGTCATATATTTTTACTATTTTATCACTAAGTTTCATTTCGCTTTCAGGTGCTAACAATAAATTTACCATCAGCTTGATAACCTCACGAGGTGTAAAATGCTCTCCGGCTTCTTCGTTTGATTGCTCGGAACCTATACGGATAAGCTCTTCAAATATGTACCCCATATTGATATTGTCAACTTTGGCAGGGGATAAATCCACCTTTTGTGCAAACTCTTTTACCACCTTGTAAAGCAAGTCGCGCTCATTCATCTTTACAATTTCATCATCAAAGCTAAAACGCTCCATGATTTCGGATATATTCGTAGAAAACCCATTTATATAGCTAACCAAATTTTGCGCGAGATTGTTAGGGTCATTAAGAAGTTTTTCCATATTGAGTTTTGATAGGTTATAAAAAGGAACGCCTGTAATAGCCGTTAGTTCAAAATCAATATAGTTTTGCGACTTGCCTTTTATGCTTTCATATTGCTTTAACACTGCATCTTTTGTATCGGATAAAATACAATCAAATCGTCTAAGCACGGTAAGTGGCAAAATCACTTTTCTGTATTCATTTCTTTTATATGGACCTCTTAATAAGTTACATATATTCCATATAAAATTAACCATATCTTGATGTGTGTTGTTTTTCATGGGTATCTCCTTTTGGTTTCAAAAATATATTTTTCATTTTTTATCAAGTAACAGTTTCCTTTTTTTATATGACTGATAGCTATTTTCCACATCTCTTGCCAAGATTATTCTCAAATACAGAACACAGCATAAAGCGGCACCGACTTAATGTTATTCTCAAATCCAAAGTTTTTGGACGATATACGAATGGAATATGCGGGTTTATATTTTTCCACAAACATAGCAAGGCTTTTTGACTTGGTTCGCGTGCCGGTTTTCACCTCGACACTGATAATGTCATTTCCTTTTGTAAGACAAAATCCAGCTCTGCTTTGCCTTCGGTTGTCCAGTAGAATAATCCGTAAGCTTTTGCGGCAAAAACCTGTGCAACATAGTTTTCGGTGATTGCGCCCAGAAACGTGTTGTCAATGTCGCCTGCCGACAGCACCGTCTGCTGTGAAATGCCGCTTTTCATGGTCAGTAAACCGACGTCACTCATATACAGTTTAAAACTAGCGAGGTCACTGTACACCGCAATCGGCATTAAGCCCTGTTCAATTCGCTGACATTTCAGCACGACACCGGCAAAGTGCAGCCAGTCAATCGCTGAGCCAAATATGGTAGCAGTGCCGCCCCTTTGCGCCAGTTTGTACTGGAATTTTTTATTTTCCTTTGCAAGCTGAACCGGGATAGAATTATACGCCGCACGGATTTTCACACTTTCGGTATTTGAAGCGTATTTGGCCATGTCGGCAATATAGTCATTGATAATTTTGTTCTGCACATCCGGCACGGTTATCAAGCTACCGCTCTGCACATACTCAAGCACCGCCCGCGGCATTCCGCCGACAATTAGATATATCCTGTATAAATCCAGCGCCTTTTCGTGCAAGGCGGCGGGCAGCGCTTCGTTTAAATCAAACGACTGCTTGATATCCTCGCAAAGTCGCTCATCATTTACCGCCCACAAAAACTCCTCAAAATCAAGCGGAAACAGGGTCATAGAATCCACATTGCCAACGGGGAAAGAGTATTGGTCGCGGTTGATTGCTACGCCTAAAAGACTTCCGGCGCAGACAATGTGGTGCTCCGGTGTTTTCTCGTTAAAGTATTTAAGGGAGGTTAAAGCCCGCTCGCAGGACTGGATTTCATCAAAAATAATCAGCGTTTCACCGGGGATAATCCGCTCACGCACCTCGGTTTCCAAAAAACGAATGATGCGCTCAGGCTCAATATTTTCGGTAAAATAAGAACTGACCGTCATGTTAGTTTCAAGATTGATATAGGCTACATTTTTGTAATGCTGCTCGCCGAACTCGCGCAGAATATGTGTCTTGCCGACCTGTCTAGCTCCATATACGAGCAGCGGCATACGCCCGGTCGGCTGCTTTTTCCACGCGATAAGCTTTTCAGTGATTTTACGTTTCATACGAATATCCCTCCTATAATTAGGATGGACTTATTATAACGCAGTTAAACAATCAAGTCAATATAAATCAAAATTATCCGATTTATATTGACTTGATTTCACTTAGTCTACTCGGCCACATTAAATACCATAACGCCTTTTTGTCTGGCGTACCTAACCGTGTAAGCTGTACCGCTAGAAATATGTAATAACGCACAGATACAGTAATCTGAACGGTCAACCATATAGCGGTTACGTTTTTTCATACATCCATCGGAATACTCCTCAGACACATAGACAATCTCATCGGCTTCAGCAAGCAAATTGCGATATAGCCGCTTTTGCTCATTATTCCACAAATTCATCCTGATTCTTACAGGGCAAGGCAAATATCAACCTAATATCTTCCCCCTTTGATTTCTTTGCAATTATTAATGATGCAGCGATCTGGTCGAACCCCAGCGCTCCTCCGGATATAAGAACCCATCCTCAAAAACGCCTAAGCAACGTAGCGATATGAGAAATCATAAACATATTCTGAGCCGACACGCATGAAATCTCGTAATCTTTAGAGAGCCTGCGGGAGTGGCACGCCCAACCAAAGGTTCGTTCCACTATCCAGCGAATGGGTAATACCGCCCACCCCTTGGGCATAATTTTTTCGATAATGTCAACAGGGATACCCATTATTTTTAGGGCATTTACGAAAGTCTTGCGATAACCTGCGTCAGCGGTACAACCCTTGATAGATGGATATTTTGCAAAAGCGGTCTTAAAAACTTCCTCACCTGCCACAGTATCGTGGATATTTGCCGCATGAACTTTTACAGCAAGAAGATTGCCCATGGTATCTGTCACGGTATGACGTTTTCTGCCCTTTATCTTCTTGCCGCCATCAAAACCTCTTTCATCAGACGCATACATGGTTTTCACGCTTTGCGAATCTATAATGGCGTAGGAAGGCGCAGGTTTACGCCCTGCTTTTTTCCTGATTTTTTTTAACGAGGGCAGACATGATTTTTTCCCATAGCCCTGATTGCTTGGCTCGATGGTAAAATGACGAAACAGTTTTGTATGGCCGAAAGTCTTTAGGCAAGAGCGCCCATTGGCAGCCTGTTTTATTGAGATATAAAACAGCATTGATAAGTTCGCGTTTACTGTGCTTTACAAAGTGCTTGCCGCGTTTTTCCTTCCCTACAATTTCTCTCACTATCGCCCATTGTTTATCCGTTAAATCTGTGCTGTATCTCATCTAATATCATCTCCAATGACTATCATTGAGATATTATAGCATAGTCCGGTGTTAGTTGTAATTTATTGAGGATGGGTTCTAAAATTTGTTACACCTTGACTGATGAAGTTATTAACCTCACGGTCAAGGTTTTTTACTATGTGTTCGATTTTATCTTTTGGTAGTCTGCGGTGCCCGGTAAAACAACAGGTCTGTCCTTTGTCCATAATATTTTACACCTCCAAAATTTAGGAGTTATAATAACTCCGTATTAACTCTGTTTTTACATTGTAGCATGAAATAGGTCTAAAATAAAGTCATTATAACTTTATTGGAGGCTTGTATTATGAGTAAGAATGATGAGAAACATTTTGGCCTTAGAGTTGACGGCGATATATTGGCGAGATTTCGATATGTATGCAGCTATGCCGGTCGCTCAGCGAACAGCCAAATCATTCAGCTTATGCTTAAATTCATATCAGACTACGAAAAAGAACACGGAAAAATCGAACTGTCTGACGAAACAAAAAAATAAGGGCTTGCATCGCTGCAAACCCTTATCCTCATAGCTATATTATCTGTATACAATCTCGCTAAACACAATTTCCTCTGCGCTGTGGCTATAGTTATTCATAAGACCAACCCAGCGCATTTGGTCATCAGCTTTAAGGCGCTCATCCGTGCCGCCCGATCTGGCATAGGCAGCTACAAGCTCATCAAAGCGTCCATTGGCATCTTCATCGATCTGATGCAGATATTGATTGAGCTTTCCGGAAGTGAGCAGATTCGTAAAAAATACTCGCCGATGTTCCTTGATAAATTTGAGGTGCATCCGCCCGAACCTGCCGATTTGATATTCCGTTTCATCCGGCAGGGCTAAATCCGGTATGTAGTAATCACCCACGATGGTATAAGAAATGCCGGTTTCATTGTTCATGATGTGCTTTTCCATTATCAATCACGCTCCTTTGCCTTATTATAACTCATCCGCTGAGTGAGTGCGATTGTGCGAATTGTGATAAACCTCCCAAATGGCATTCAGATGCTCTTTTGATTTTCGGATGATTTTGTTGTACCACTCAGAGCAAAGATATTCAATTAAAAAGCATTTAGGAATCATATATTTGGGGGAGTTCATAATAAACTTAAGCCGTCCTTTTCGGCACCACTGACCGACCGTTCGACGATTATATCCGGTGAAATTAATAATGGTATCAATGTCCACAACATCGGAATAATCGGCAAGCGCCTGTTGATAGTAATCTTCTAATTGTAACTTTGTCACGCTTCCGCATGGTAAATGGCGAATGATATAAGGCTTTGAGTTTGTTGTATTCCCTGCGTACCAGTTTTCCGTCGGTTGATATTTATTGGGGTCGCTCTCCCTCTCCTTGAGATATGCAATGACATCCTTTTTCTTTATGGAATAGCATCGCGTTTTCTTTCCAGTCGTTTCGTTTGGAATCAGCCCACTTTGCAATAGGTAAAGCGCCGTTCGTTTGCTGATATGACAGGCGATATGCAATTGCTCTTTGCTTATGATTTCGGGCAGGGCTTTAAATTCTTTAGAATTGTATTTCATAATAGTTGGCTCCTTCGGTTTGAAATCTTGATCCGAAATGATTTCATCCGAGTTGCATGGGCGTTCAGCCCGGTATTGCCAATTGCAAATTCGACTACTTATTTCTTGCGTGACTTCTTGCGAACGTCCGCAAGAAGTATGCAAGAAGTCGCGTTTATTCAAGAGTTGAACCCATTCAGCCATCATGCGGGTTTGCGGCGTATGTAGTGTAATAAAGCCTGTCGCTATGCGACTTTTGGCCACAGATAAAGTGACCAAAAGCAACCCGTAAAAAACAGAAAAATACCAGTAAGTGAATAGACTCGAAATCAGGTGTACCTTTGCGGGTACCGTGGGTTCGAATCCCACCGCTTCCGTAATCATCGCCCTGAAGTGCATGAGCTTTAGGGCGATTTTTTTTATTAAATTATCACTCCAGATGCGAGCGAAGTTTTTTCAATCCATGTCATTGCTTGTGCTGAAGCCAGTTTGGAATTGAAATCCAAATGCGCGTAGGTATTGGCTGTAATAGCGAAATCACTATGTCCTAACCATTCCTGTATATGTTTCAGCGGCACGCCATGCGGACAACTACGTGTATGCGCTGTGGATTAGGGCAGCAATTGGGTTTTGGTATTTGCGAAGAGTGTTCCAGCGCCCTTGAAATCATCCGATTACACTGGGAACGTGGACAAGAAGACTCCGAATTGCAAGAAATAAAATCATTTCGATTCAAAGAACACAATAATTACAAAATTATCGACGAGTTGAGGCGCATACAAAAAGCAAATGGGACTCCGCTCAGTTCGGTCTTTAACGCCCTAAAAGAGATAGGCATGTAAAAAACACACAATTAAAGACACACAAATGGAATCCCCCGTGGCTAATCACGGGGGATTATTCATGGGTTTTTAGTTTTTTTTACTTTTGTTGCATATACCACCGGATTGATGGGTTGATTCAATTCCGGGGTTTTGACATGACAAAACCTTTCTTGGGCTTGCTCTCGGTTTTCTGTTGTTCAGATGCAAGAGGATTTACCGCTCCCGGCTTCGCCCACAACGAGGATATGACCATCATATTCTTTTCCATCACGATAATGCGGCTTTCCCACGAAGTACTCCTCATATGAGGTGACTGTTTCTGTAGTAATCGGTTTAGGTTTAGCTACCACAAGAGGGGGCTTACCGCTTTCCACATCGCCAATAACATCATCCTGGAGCTTTTTAACAGGCACAGCAATAGCAATCTCGCCTGAAGTATCAGTCTTAGCTTTCTCACGCTTTTTAGTACCAAAAAAGAAGTTCGCATCTTTTCGCTCCGAATGTAACATATAGCCCGGAACATTGCTAATATCATTCTCGGAAGACTGCTCTCTTATAAATGTATCGTCCATTTTTAGTAATTGTTTCTCATCCATCATAAACACCTTCTCTATTGTATCATAGCATTTTCTGCTCCGATTTTCAAGGTGAATCCGGAAGGTGGGAATTTTAGTGTATTCCTTATTCTCGTTAATCCTCCTGATTTAATTTATTTTCACATTTAGTATTTTCACATAAGGATTCCGGAGTCCTGAAAATTAAAGGAGGCTTTAGATAATGTCAAGATTAGAAGAGCATTATGCCAGATTAGAGGAAGAATTGAAACGAACGAATCATCAGGTTGATAAACATAAGGTTTTAGTAAAAGCCGGTTCTCATACTCCCGATACCGCCCGCCTAATTATTCTTGGCGGTATTGTTGAGGAGTATATAGTGCAGACAAAAGCTTACAATCAAAATCAACGGAAGAAGAAAATGAAAGAGAGTTCGCTCCCATATTTCAGATTTTCTTTCAACTCTTTGAACAAGATTTTGTTAAACGGCTTGTAAAAGAAATATTCGATGGCAAGGCATAAAAGTTGTTTGCAAACGGCTTAGAAGAACTATTAGAAAGCTAGAAGCGCATTTACACATCATCGATTTAGGAGGTATTTTATGGCGCTATACCTACTCAGTGCGAAGCATGTCAGTCGCGGGCAAGGGCCGGGAAAAGTGTTATAATGACATGGTACTAACCGATTGCCTGACTGCCGGAAACGGAGGCTAATATGTTAAATCAGTCAGGCGATACTGCCTTTTTATCCATGACGGGATAGCCAATCCATCAACTTGAACCTTGACAATCAAATGCAAATACTTCTTTGTCATGCAAGAAATAACCGTGCCCCCAGAGAAATGGGGGCGCGGTTATGAGCGTAGCAGACATCAACGGAGACACTTCGGCGTTAGGCACATTTACCCGTGTCCAGAACGTCGTGCCGCTTCAGCAGAGCTATCTGTCCATCATCCGCGAAAATCAGCACCCCTGTGTAGGACCGTCAGCGGAAAGCCGAGCAGACTCCCCTGTATGTCAGGCTATCTAATGAAGATAAGCTGGAAGGCGAGAGCAACAGTATAGCAATGCAGAAAAAAATCTTGGAACGCTATTGCAAAGAGCATGGTTATACCGGGCTTCGCTATTATGTTGATGATGGGGTGTCCGGGGTTACGTTCGAGCGCGAGGGGTTTCAGGCCATGCTTACCGACATCAAGGTGGGTAAGATAGCCCGGGTGCTGGTCAAAGACGCATAAGTCAAGTTAAGAATAAAAATTTTTCTGTTAATTTTTTATGAACGGTATCTTCTAATGAAAAAAGCACAACCAAAACCCTTTGAAAGGTCGGCCGCACTCTTTAATTATCAGATACCGTAAATGAAGTCTACAATTCACTTATTATATGGAAAACCGAGAGATGTAATATATTCCCCCATGCTTATTAAAAGCAGTTTAGCCTTATAAACTTGCACTAAATTATGTCAGATATTTTAACTCATATATTGTAATAAACAATTTGCCTAAGCCGACATATTCCGGTTCAAATCTCCAGTTGCCCGATTCGTTATATAGTCGTTTCAAGGTATCATCAAGTTCATTTAATAGCACAATAATATCTTGACAGTTATTCTCAATACTTAAAGAATAATCCTCATTTCTGCTATGGAAATATGCTATGTACAAAACAAACCAGTATAATAATCTGAATATATTACTTGTATCTGCTACTACTCCCTGTGAGATAATGTCAGCTAATAATTCTTTTATTTCATCTTCTGACGGAGGATTGGAGTTTTGTATAACAGAATACGCGCATCTTTCTGCAAAATATTCTGACCATATTGTCATCATCTCGTATTCGGCATATTCCTTTAACTCTTTAGGCAAGAAGTATTGTTTTTTTTCGGAGATAAATAACCGTATGTTGTAAATAGGTTTTCATAGTCTATGGCATGACCGACTTCGTGAAGTACAACCTTAAACGCTGTATTAGCACATTCTTCAAAAAGAGCCGCTTGTTCATCACCACAATTCTCTCTTATAAATGCAAAATACTCCTGTCCACATAGATATGTACAATAAGAGTAAAAGATATCGCCTCTAATAAAGATATATTGTTCCAAAACATTGCGAAGATTTAACCCGTGAATTACTATAGCTCCACCATTTTTCGTTACTTTTACGCAATCATCAATCTCTGCCGAATGTTTTCTGACACTGTTCTGATAATTATCAAAATCGCAATCCGTTACGATGATTTTTTTTATTGAAGTAACCAGTTTAATCATATTTCCCAAAAATTGAACTGCTGGCTTGTCTATAGAAATTATCTTTTCTTTTATGCTACAATCATCTGTAATAAAATATTCCATATAAACTCCTTAAATATAACTTCAATACATTTTTCTATTTAACTGAATTACATTCCTTGCATCCCATATTCTGCCAACAGCTAAACCGTTCTGCAATTTTTTCTTCTTGCATTTGTTTTGAAACGCCATTATATCCGGGAAATACCTTTGCGGCGGTATAACCTAATGATTTAAGTGTTGTGTACATCTTGATGCACTCAGCAACAGGTATTTCTAATTTATACAACATCACAAATTCATCATCGTTTATGTCATCATACTCACCAAGTAATTCATCAAGTGACCGTCTATCAACTGTGAGTTTCCGGTTGCCTGACATTATATCTTCATCTTCTGCTTTTCTGTCAACCATTTCTATTTTCCAATATGATAATACACCTTTTTGAGCATTCAAGTTTGGATTATCATAATAAGGTGGAACCACTAAGCGCAGAGGGAGCGGCTTTGAATAAATTGGGCTTGAATGTATATTACCAGAATTTAACGCCCAAATAACCATACAGTCTTTACTATCGTATATGTTGTTACTCCATCTTTTCAAAACACCCTGTGACGCAAAATAAATTGCTGTAAATAAATCGGATGTCCAATCTAACAATCTTGTATATACTCCATAATGTTGAGCTAAAGCAGCTATATCTTCAGATTCCTCTGACAACCAACTGTATTTATTATTTTGAAAAGCAAACTCTGTAGGCAAAAAACTCAGATAATTTTTGCGAAAGGCATTCCCAAATGGCAATTTTAGCCCATTGTCGTTTGCAATGGTGAAAAAATTCCTCAGTAAACTATATTCCAACCTTATCTGTTCTCCTGCTCCTCGGATATGCTTGCTATCATCTATTTTACAAATGTTTTCCTCCCTTAGAGCGCTTGGTATAAGTTTGTATGTGGATGAAGACTCTCCTCGAAAAACAAATTTAGTATAATCACTAAATTTACATCCTAATTTACCATTAGGAAGAACATCCGCGAAGAATGATTCAAAAGATTCATATTCAATTTTTTTGACTAACATAATGTTCCTCCTAACTGCTTAAAACAAATTATCTTCGCTTTACTCATTATCATAAGAAAAAAACCTAACTGCATATAGTATAGCACAAATATGTAGGACTTTCCACTTGACGAATTATGAGAGGGGGCGCGACTACGGGCGGGATGAACGCGTCACGCAAAAACATCTTATTTGTATATTATCATATGTATCGTAAACAACAAACATAAAATAGTCGCCATGTTTCTAATATAGGCTTAAATACAGCAATATGCTATTGTATTCGAGGGGGTTCGACACCGGACGCTTATGTCAAGTTAAGAATAAAAATCGTTTGGACTTTTTTGAAAAATCCAAACGATTTTTATATGGAATCTCAATGGTTTACCTAACGGCTGCATATAAACATCATGGGCAATTAGAAAACTATAAAAGGTTCGGCTTAATATAGATTTTATCAGATAAGATATTATCTTCAACCCATGAAATTAACGCTTTCCTTACAACAGCTTTACCCTTATTATATAATTCGGTCATTTTTGGAAAATCACTTTCAAAAGTGACGTCTAAAGTTAAATTATACTCCGTGAAAAACATCTCACCTGAATGAAAATGTCCTGACCTCAGATTGCCATATAGGAAATCGCAAATGGCTTTTTCATATTCATTTCCCAAATACGATTTCATAAATTCTGTAAAAGACATTTTTTCTGATTTCGCTATACACTCAACCGAAGATACCATATATGCCAACATAAGTGTCGGTTCATGAACACCGCACGTAAGGGATAAATTATATAGTCTACAACAATTGTTAAAATAAGTTGATTTATCACCAGTCAGTTGCAAAATGCCTTTGTAGTATTTACGTATTTGACGAGGAATACGCAAATCCAAACTGTTTATAGGACTAAGGTCAATATCTTCTCTATAATATCCATTTTGAACTTTTGTATCTATGGTTGATTTACCAATTACAAAATTAGAGAAAGTATCTT
Source organism: Holotrichia oblita (assembly GCA_023690525.1). NCBI lineage: Eukaryota > Metazoa > Arthropoda > Insecta > Coleoptera > Scarabaeidae > Holotrichia > Holotrichia oblita. The sequence goes on from JALQSN010000249.1 coordinate 15,725, forward strand.
TGAGTTTTTTATTTTGTTCATCAGAATTGTTTTGAATAAGCGAAGAATCAATCGTAACACCATCATTACTTAAAAAGTGATATGACAGGTACGATAAAGTTTCTATAGCTTTATAATCTTCAAAGTGTCGTAAACCATTCATATTATCCATAACAAAAAGTTTCAATTCACTATCATAAAAAGCATTTCTCTGAAATTCAGATATTAATTTCGATTTATCATCAGATTTTCGGAGATAATGAGCAAATTTAGATTGCAACTCAAAAAACCCTATATTAATCAACAAAGATAAATATGCGAGAAAATCTTTAGTAATATTAATAGCGTTGCTTCTTGCATGGGTCAGTGATTTTGCATACAATTCACAATCCACCGCTATTATTCTATCTGCAATAACATTCTTTCGATTCTCATTTAAAAGCAACTTAAATCTAATTTTTGTGTCATTTATCCAGTTAATGATATATTCACCTTTAAAACCTACATCGTGTAAAATTTTGTAATACACCCTAACGGTATATCTATCAGAAGTTTCATATAAATAATCTTTGGTTATATTGTAGTATATCTCCTTGAAGTAATAATGTTCTAAATCATATTCAGAAATTTCATTAGCAAAAGATTCAACTTCAATTTTTTGGATTCCATCATCATTACTCGTCAAGTATATTATCACAGTTATATCCATTGCAACTTCTTTTATCTTATCAGCAAATGAAAAATGGTAGCTATTATCCTCGTTCTTATACAAACAACCAAAATGTTCCTTATTTGCGAAGATGTTTTTAAGGTTCTCTTTAATACTTTTTTCGCTAATGTTATTTGCTTTTATCACTCTCTCAATTTTCAGCTTTAATTCCTCCAATCGAGCATAACGCTCTTGATTTTACTTTTTGAAATCCTTATTAGAGTTCTATTAATTCTTTTAGTGTACAGAGCATTATTTTCACAGGAGAGTTTGAGGAATAAGAGCGAGCAGCTTCGGTAAAGTCAGAATTTGTTATTAGCAATCCAATATTGATTTTTTCCGAAAACATTGCACTTTCTAATTTGCGAACAGCTTCAATTGGAACTTTAGAGTTGTTGTGATATTTTTTCACCTCAACAATAGTTTTTTCTCCGTTAAAAGAATCAATTGTGAAATCATACCCTAAATCATTAACTCTATCCAATTCGCTTATTTCATAACCTTTTTTCTTAAAATACTTCATTATGATATTTTCAAAATCCAATCCGTTTAACTGGTTAATAATGTCAGGATTATTAACCAGAGTATTAATATCTAAGGTCTTATAATCAATAGGTACGGTTTCGGTTTCACTCACGAATCTTTCTAAGAGGGATACAAATTCGTATGGAGGAATGGAACGAGAAATATATCTTCGTCCCTGTAAATCAGAGGGAATTTCAGCGTGTTCACCGATAATAATAACATTTTTGCCTATACCCATCGCATAGCCAAGCTCGAACATTACATTCGCACTTGATGGATTTATAAAACAAACAAATATATCACAGACATTTATTGCTTCGGTAAGAGTATCATATATAGAAGCATTAGCAAATATACTATCATCAAACCTAATTACTTCTAAATTCAATACCTTCATTTCGTTTTCAAATGATTCTATAAAAAGAGTTGCTTCCTTATCATTATATGAGTGGGAAAACATTATTTTTTCATTTATGAAACTCCTTTGCATTATATAATGCCCAAAATTCATAAAGGGATAATTCTTTTAGCTTTTCTTCTTCCGCTGTTTCTATACCGCAACTCTGATAGGCTTGTAGTGTTCTAATACATCCATTTACACGCCTGTCTAATAAATTATCAATCGTGCAATCTAAGCGTTGTTCAATTTCACTTCGTTTTTCTATTAGTTCAGCGTTTGAAACTTCAAAATGTTGTTTTTCAATTATTACAGTCCAACCCCGACATGACGAATGTTTCCATACATTTGGGTAAACTTTATAGTTAATACCCGCAGCTTCAAAGAATACGTTTAATAATTGCTCGATTTCTTCACCACGCCAAGGCAACACACCTAATTCTGGTCGTGTTAATGATTCCATATCGTAAATGAACAATTCACCCATTGATGATATTTTTATCAGCGAATCAATTATTAAGTTTGCAAATACAGTAGATTTCAATTCATGAGCAGTATTAGTGCAAGTTATAAAATCGAAATAATCTTCATAGGTAATTACTTTAGCGAAATTTGAAATATCACCATGAAAAAACTCAAAGGATTCCAAATCAAGCGTGCGTGCTATTTTTTCAGCAAATCGTGTATGTTCTGGATTTATATCATAACCTATGTAGTTTATTTTCTTGCGAATGGAGGACGAAATATTTTCGGATAATTGGGATATGATTTGCCCTTTCCCACATGCTAAATCAAGCCAATATAATTTCTTCTGATTGGGATTTTGAAGTTTCTTATTAATAAGCGTAATAGCGGATTGATGTTGCGGTAGTATACTACTTGTTAAAACCGCTGATGAATCAGCAATAAAAATTTATTCCCCCTCTGTATAACTTCCTCTTAGACCGTGCCACCCTAAAAATCCACGTCATCTGAACTTCCGTTAAGTGCAATACATAACTGACCAACAAGTTGGCTGAGCTTCCACAAATAACAAAAACAATTTTTAAGCCAAGTTTCTCATTATCTATGTTAAGTAAATATAATGTGAAAATGTAGAATGGATTACAAGTAATTTACTAAAATCATTTACATGAACAACTATGACAACGAGTTGCCCACTTCCCATTTGAGTATGTAAAAACGATATTTTTAGGTTTTTCCGCTGTATTACATTTAGTGCAGTACTTTCTTTTTTTATCTAATTTGATATAAGTATTGCTCACTTCTGTAATAGTAGGGTGTGGGGTTCTTATAAAAATACTATTACTTTTATTTTTCATATGTATAAGAATTCTCTGATTACGTTTGGAAGCATGATGTGGGACTGTGGTAAGGGTTGATTTTACAATTTCTTTTTTTATAGCGTTTTTTGCTCCGACAAAATTACTGTCTGCCGCAAATAAAACTTTTGTCTCATCTGGATTGTCATATAAAAAAACAAGACTGCTCTTATTTAAATATTCGTCATTTATATAATTTTCTGTCTCGTTTCCATCTTCAATTACGCTACAGTTTAATCCCACGAATGGAAATACATTATCCCGAAAAACAAGTAAATTGTTTTTATACTTTTTCATTGCTAAAAATCCTCTATAGGCAAAAAACTTTATTTTTATAGGTGGTTTACATGAATTATATATGATAATTGAATTTTCTATTTCAGCACACGTTGGCCACTTGTTTCCATTCATTATAACATATCTTGGAAGCCAGATATTATTGACTGTAATATCAATGTCCTCTAATATCTTTGAAATCCCTCCAGCATGGTCCTTATGCCAATGTGTGCAAATTAATAAATCAATTACATATGGTGTCCCAATTATCTTTTTAATACATTTACTAATATTTTTACGTTCGCCAACGTCAACGATGATATTTCTATTACACACATCATTCAATTCTTTTAGGATAAAACAAGTGCCGTTGCTCATTCCAATAGATTGAAATTCAATCATTTTATCACCCACAATCTGTTCGCGCTAAAGCCAGAACGAACACCTAATCGAACTTCCCATTGCTATAATGTAAATTTCACTTCACTCGATTTATCAACATAAAAACTTCCAATGCGTCACAATATTGAAAAAGCCTATGTCGTGATTGGTCATTTTCCATTCGCAAAATACCTATTTCCAAAAGAGCATTAACAGATTTTGATACTGTATTGAATGATATATCCAATTCTTCTGATATGGGCTTTATTTTAGAAACAAGATGTCGTTTTAAATAATTGTACACCCGAACATCGTTCTTTGTGAATGTTCCGTTTGAGATAATTAGCGCTTCGTCCCGTTCGATAATCTTCTCATACTTGTCAAATCGGATAATTGCTTGATTTGCCGCTTGCTGGATACCAAGAAGCAAAAACTTTATCCAACGTATATAACCTCCGCTGTGTTGAGTGGATGATATAATGTCAAAATAATCGTTTTTATTTCTATATAAAAATTCTGATAGAGTCATAATCCAAGGAACACTTAAAACCGAATAACTCAGTATCATAGTAATCAGAATGCGTCCTACAATACCATTATAGCGCTCAAACGGATGTACAGTTTCAAACTGATAATGCGTCAGTGCCGCTTTAACCAACGCATCGGCAAGCTCGTTTTTGGATAAGTATGTTGAAATATCAGCCATAGATGGAAGTATCTCATCTGGCGCAGTAGGGTTGTAAACTTTTAGATTCGATACGCAATTTAGCATAAATATCTGTTTTTTTTGTATACTAATCTTTTCGCCTTTTTCAGTTCCGAGTAGTGCAATCGTACATAGATAGGACAGCACAGACGCAGTAACAACCTTGCCGTTGGAATATTTATAAGCAGATGCTATATTCGCAACACAATCAATATTCTCACCCGATAGTATGCTGTAGAACGAATGGTCATCATAATCTATCAACCTTGAATAGCAACATTCCACCAACAAAGATAATTCTGTAAAGGATTCGCGATTGGGCGCATACTTTACCATGCCTTCTAAAATACCGAGTGCATGATACATCGCTACCAGCATATCCGTTAATTCGTCGTCAACTTCAAAAAAGCTGCCCTCCATTAGTGGGCGGGGAGTGAAAGTGTAACAGGTAAACTCTGTCTTACCATTTCGCGTTTGTTGTCTGTAGTCACCAGAGCTCTGGCTCATTAAATCGCCTCGACAGTAAATAACATTTATTTCATTATACTGCAACAATTTGTCGGAGTAAAGAAATAATCTCGTCATATTTAAAAATATGCGAGATTATTTCAATGTAGAATTATGTCATTATGTGTTACAAAGGGACGTATAAGTCAAGTTAAGAATAAAAAATATTTTTGATTCTGTGTTTTGCATAATACAATAGCCGCTAATTGCTACTGTACTATGCAAAGCACCGAACATGAAAACGGGCAGAAGATTTTCCTCTGCCCGTTAATTTTATCCTATCGCTTCGCTGTAAAATCATCAGTTTTCCAAACAATCTCAATCTGCTTGTCGGGAAAAACATAGATTTTATCAATAAGTGCGTCAACGAGTTCTTTGTGCGGTATCGTATCGCTGACTGTTCGTTTAGCGAGTGCCAACGTGGACGGTTCAATGGTTTTTGCTTCCGCTCTAAACTCCGAGACTTTATTGTTCAGCCTGTTAATTTCAGCAGTACACTCGTCTTTGAGTACAAGGTATTCAGCGCGTTCGATTTCTGGAAGAATAAACTGCTCATATAACGCCTGTCGCCGTTCGTTGCATTGTTCTATCAATTTTTCGTAGTCGGCAGCTTGATGTTCCGCATCACTTTTTTGCCGGAGATTTTCAAGATTGTTGCTGTTCAATAAAATTTCCGCTTGCTTTCTAATAAACGCAAGAATCGTTTCGTCCAATTTTCGCACGTTTACTTTCATTTTATGGCAATCCGCATTTTGGTCGCCTTGTGTATGGAAGCAACGAAAAACAGGGTCAGCGATAGGGTCATAGCTTAAAGCGTAACGACAACAACCGCATTTCAAAATATCACCGCGCAGAAGATAATTGCGTGGTCGTGTATTCTTCCGCTTATGACGGCTTTTCTTTACTATGGATTGAACCTCGTCAAATAGTTCTTGACTTACAATGGCGGGGTGTTTTCCGGGAATAATCACCCAATCACTTTCGGCGGTGTGATACTTTTTACCTGTTTCATAGTCTTTGAGGGTTTTGCCCGATACATATGCGCCCGTGTACTGTATGTTTTTTAGAAGATTGCGAACGCATTTACTCGTCCATTGGTATATCGGAGTTATGGTCTGCCCTTTTGAGAGTTTGATATGTTCGCTCGGTATGGGGTATTGCGCGGAGGTCATTTTATCCTTGATTTCGTCAGCGGAAAACCCTTGTCGCGCATACTCGAAAATTTCGCGTATCACAAATGCCGCAGCATTGTCAATTTCTAAGCCGCCGTCCGGCGTTTTCGCATAACCAAATATCACGTTGTTAGGAAGTTGTTCTCCGCTCAACATTCCCGCACGTTTTATGCGGTTTTCATCTTCGGATAAAACATTACGGACAGGCTTCGAGGAAGTTACGCCTTTCAACCGCATAGCCATAATTTTTTGTACCGCTGCGAAAACTTCTTTACTCACTATCGGCGTATGACTGCCGGGAATCATAATCCACTCACACTCGTCAACCCAAACCGCGCTGTGAGAGCCAACCGCTTTTTGTATCTGTTTGCCGGACACATAACAACCCGAATACTGTACATTTTTTATTATCGTAATGCCACTCCTTATTTATCGTTCCCGGTAAATAAGGGCAGCGGGTATAGCCGTAAATCCTTTTCCGAGAACTATCTTACTTGTTTTTGGTAAAAAACAATGTTGTCGCACTATTCGACAATCCTTTCAAGGCAATCCTCCAAGCTCACGCCGTTCTTGGCGTACTTTACATGGACAATGAACTCCCCACATTTGAAAAGATAAGGGTTTTTAATTTGCCGTACATATTCGACAATTCGCTCCTGTTTGGGCAGGTTTGCGTCCACATGAACGTCACGAATGTCTACCAATTCATCGGATGATATGCTTATATTCATAGGGTTTACCTCCTTAGACAACCCGACCTTTTTTCATATTGAAAAAAGGTCGGGGGTATAGCGATGAAAAATAATCGTAGCTAATACAGTTTATGGTCGCTTGCTTGTCTAAAATGCTACATATTGCCGCTTGTACCCGTAAACCGTGTTGAAAAATTTCAATGCAACTCTAACGATATTCGGTTCAAACGGTTTAATCATCGCAAATTCAAGTGTTGCGACATTTCCACCGAAAGCACAGAACCTTTTATCAACTTGATAAAAGGTTCTGTGTGGTTGGTTAAATGTAGTATTCAAGCAATTTTTACAAATCGCAAAAAGTTGTATATCTCGGAGATTTCGCTTATTACATAACAGTCGGGCAAGGCTTTTAACACGCGCTCGCGGTATATGCCACGACTGTTGACGCGGCTATCGAGTATTGCGATTGCTCCAAATATCGTTATACAACCGTTTGTCGAGGTCTTTCGGTATAGCGCATAAGCGATTTTCGTCTTTGTCTGCTTCGAGCCAACAGATTAACTCGGTGTTTCGGGCGAGCGCGGCGGTCTGCTCATTGATTTGCTTTAACTCCCAAACAAGTTGTGATTTACGCCCCGCGCTGTTTCCCACAACAGGCTCGGAGGACAGTATTTCAATCAGACTGTCTGATATGTTACGCATACTTCGTAAATGCCGCGCCGTTTCAACGTCGATGTTGGCGGTGTAGCGGTCGCTTTCTTCTTCCACGTCGTTATCTTCTGCCTGTATGGTCAACCCACGAAACAGGCGGTTCCCCTCGTCAAAAAGTTTTTTTGCCATCTTTCGGGAAAGCCTTTCCGCTTCTTCATTTTTGAAGTTGAGTTCATTTATTCCGCTCTTTACCTCCGGCAGCGTTAAACTTGATAGCTCCACACCGTACATACTCCGCGCCGCCGAAAGAAACTTGTGCGCTTCGTCAATGATAATACTTTGATAATTCGGAATGAGTGGACGCTGTTCATCGGTGCGGTGCAATGTATCGGCAATCAGGCATGGATATATCTTTAAAAAGAATTGCATTTTTAGAAAAACCAACGTCAACAAGTAAGTGGTGAACAATCCAATATTGCTGATAAACGAAAATCTAAAGGTTTAACTCAACAACAAGTAGCGGATGCCTTGTGCGTTTCTTTTCAGGCGGTCTCAAAATGGGAGAGCGGTACATCTTATCCCGACAATTGAATTGCTGTATGCCCTTTCGCGTCTTTTGGGAACGACAACCGACGAGATATTAAATGCTCAGGATTCAAATGATACAGGGTTGACATATGGAAAAGCGGGCGTTGATATTTCGTATACAGATTCTATTAAACGTGAAATGTCTGCTTATCTAAATTCACAAAACCCGCGTTTTTGAATGGTCTTGGCCCGTTTGCGTCGTTGTATGATATTCGGTTCGATGATATTGAAAATCCTGTGCTTGTTTTGAAATCTGAGGAACCCGGTTCAAAACAAAAACTTGCCATGAAATATGGATATACCGAATCTATTTGTCACGACATGGTAAACCATCTTGTAAATGATATTATCGTTATGGGGGCAAAACCGCTCGCTGTGCTGGACACGATAATTTGCGGCAACGCTGAGAAAGACACTATCAAGTCAATTATTAGGGGTATTTCGGAAGCCTGTCCGGGAAAATGAGTGCGATTTAGTCGGCGGAGAAATGTCTGTACAACCTGGTGTCGTGGATAAAGGCGTTTATGTCCTGACAGCCAGCATAGCGGGGATTGTCGATAGAGAAAAAATAATTGACGGTTCAAAAATACAATCCGGCGATAAAGTTATAGCGTTGGCTTCAAACGGGTTGCACACAAATGGTTATTCTTTAGTTCGGTTTTTAATGGATGCTATGCCGCAAATCCAAAATGAGAAGCTCGGTAATGAAACTTTCCTTGAAGCAATTATGAAACCGCACACTCCATATTACAGCGCGATAAAAGGTTTTTGGGCAATGATTCGGTACATGGGATGGCTCACATAACCGGTGGCGGTATTGAGGGGTAATCTATCGCGCATTATGCCTTGCGGCTTATCTGCCCGAATTGACCTCAGTAAAATCATCATACCGCTTGTTTTCAAATATAAAAATCAAATGGCAGCGTCGCGGATAACGAAATGCTTAAAACATTTAACTGCGGCGTTGGGCTTGTCATTGTTGTGGAGCCGGGCGCGGAAGCCGCTGTAATAAAAGCCATATCTAAATTTTATAAATGTTATACGATTGGCGAAGTGGTTCAAGGCGAGCCTTCTGTTGCGTTTGTAAATAAGCTTAATTGGTAAGTGAAAACATACAAACTAAAAGGAGTAATGTAAAATGAAACTGCTTAAAAAAGGCAAAACTAAAGATGTCTATGACTTGGAAAATGGCAATTATCTTCTTAGATTCAAAGATACCACCACCGTTGACGCAGATGGTAACCTTGATCCCGGCGGCAATGTGGTCGGAGCGTCAATCGAGGGATTGGCGCAGGCTTCGCTGGGATTAAGTAAGTATTATTTTGAAAAAATCAACGCCGCTGGAATATTTACGCACTATGTTGATAGTGATTTGGACGCGGAACCATGACTGTACGCCCGGCGACTCTTATTGGAAAGGGGCTGGAAGTTATCTGCCGGCTCAAAGCTGTTGGTAGTTTCCGACGGCGTTACGGCGACTACTGCGTAGAAGGGACAAGACCTTAATTTCTTAGTCGAGGTCAGCCTTAAAAGACGACGAGCGCGGTGACCCGTTTATTACGCAGGATACCTTAGATGAATTGGGTATTTTAAGTAGAGCGGAATACGAGATAATAAAATCATTGATTATCCAGATAACAACAATAATCCGCGACGATTTAGCTAATAAAGGGCTGTCTTTATACGATATAAAGTTGGAGTTCGCCCGTATTGACAACATGATTGCATTGGTTGATGAATTTTCGTGGGGTATTATGCGCGTCTACAAAGATGGTGAATGGTTGCAACCGTTGGAGTTAGGTAAATATTTCAATTAAATTAGGCTTATCCAGTCTGAACATGCACAATGAAAGGATAGCTACAAAACATGATGAAAAAAGTTGCAGTAATTTTCGGAGGGGCGTCAGAAGCTTTGGAAAGCGATCCTGATTTACCGATTGTGAAGAAAGCAGTCTCCATGTTGAGGGAATTTGGTATTGAAGTGGAAATGCACCTTATGTCCGCACATAGAACCCCAAAAGAAGCCTGCACGTTTGCCGAAAGCGCAAGGACTAACGGCTTCGGAGCAATCATCGCCGCAGCGGGCAAGGCCGCACAATTGGCGGGCGTTTTGGCCGCACATACCACCTTGCCGGTCATCGGTGTTCCCCTTAAAGCTTCAGCACTGGACGGGTTGGATGCACTCCTGTCCACCGTCCAAATGCCAAGAGGCATACCAGTGGCGACAGTGGCTATCGACGGTGGGGAAAATGCCGCCATATTGGCTGCGCAGATTTTAGGTGTGTATGATGAAGCTGTTGCTCAGAAACTGGTTGCGGCTAAAATAAAGATGACTGCCGATGCCTTAGCGAAAGACAAGGAATTGCAGGAAGGAGGATATTAGGCATAGATGATACAAATGATTATTACAGATTTAGATGATACTCTGCTCAGAAACGATAAGACTATTTCGGATTATACCGTCGGTGTACTTAAAAAGTGTCAAACAGCAGGAATTAAAATTGTGTTTGCTACCGCAAGGTCAACTCAAGCATCTGTAAAATTTCTCGAACGATTTAAGCCCGATATTTTCGTTGGGTATGGCGGAGCATTAGTGATGGCTGGCGAAAAAATAATTCATCGGTTTGATATACCTCCTGACATAGCAAATCAAATTATTAAAGAGTGCTTGGAAACGCAAGAAGTAACAAGGATTCATGCAATTAATGAATCCGTAGCGTTATCAAATGGCCCGGATTCAGACACGACCCATTATCAATATTCGGATTTTTCTCGCGATTATAGCTATAGTTATTTGAAAATATCATTAAACGCCAACAACTCGGCGACTGTTGAAAATATAGCTTCACATTTCCCGATGTGCGACATGTTGGGATATACGGGTGAGGATTTATACCGATTCGCCAATCGCAACGCGGTGAAATGGAAAGCTGTAAAAGCGATAGCCGAGCATTGCGGTTGTGACACCGATGCATTTATCGCTTTCGGCGACGACATCAACGATTTAGAAATGATACAGAAATGCGGGATAGGCGTTGCGGTTAAAAATGCTATCAGTGAGGTTCAATCAGCCGCAAAATACATCTGTGAAACAAATGATGACGACGGTGTTGCCAAATGGATTGAGGAAAATATATTATAAAAAAGTTGTGTTAATTTCACCTTAATCACAAACCTCATCTATTAGGGGATTTCGTCTTGGCAAACAAGTTATGGTGACTGGATATTGTTCCAAAATGGTCTTCACCATACGGCTTGTTTGGGGCTAAGCCTCCCCCAAACAGGCAATGCTTCTGCTACGCCCTTATTCCGATTTCAGAATAAAGGGCAGAAGACGGCTTAACAATCGATTCAATTTTGAGCCACTGAGAGGGCTTGGGAGTTTACTCCCAACAAGCGCAAGTAATGATTCGGCAAGGGTACGGATTGCTCTGTATTTCGGAATCTTTGATTTTTTCAGCGCCGCCTTAAACGCATCCTGTGCTATTCGCTCGTGGTATTTGCCGCCTAATCTCGTGATATAAACAACCAGTCTTTCGGACGATTCTCCAACCAGTATTCACGCAGTATAGTAAGTGTCGCGTTTGAAATCAATGTCCGGCACTTTCAGATGAGTGATTTCAGAAAGCCGCCGCCCCAAACCGTAAGCCAGCATCAGTATTGCCTTATGTGTGAGCGCGTTCGCGCTGTCGATAATTTTTCGCACTTCATCTTTCGTAAAGAGTTTTGGTAGGTTTCGAATTTGTTTCAAGCGCGACAGCTCTTTGTAGTTCAATACTACGTCTAGCGTGGCACCGTACAGGAATCTTAATCCGTTGTTGTAGTGTTGACGCTGGTTTGGCTGATTCCTTTTTCCGTCAAAAGGTAGTGCAGATAGTCAACAATCTCTTTCTTGCCCATTTGATCGGCAGGCTTGTCATAGTAATCTTGGAACCGTCTTGCCTTTGATAAATACTCCTTGATGGTTTCCTCGCTGCGTCCACGCAGTTCGAGATCGGTTTTCAGCTTCGCCAGAATTTGTTCTTTTGTCATAAAAAACAACTCCTCTACTTTTTTGACGTGCTTCGTCATTGTAAAGGAGTCGTAAGCGGTCGGTTTTTTTTATTTTCGTTTCGCTTTATTTCATCTTAGTTTGATACGTCAGCTTGCGTTACCGCCGCAGATCGGTTTTGTTCTGACTATTATCTTATATATGTGTATTCCCTTGCAATTCCTTTTCACCTTTCAGTAAGGAACGGCTGAAAAGCCCAAAAATGCTTAGTATTGTACCTAAAATACCCGTAATTAAAAACATCATAGCCATACCGGAACCCTTACCGCTTCCTAAAATAAATGATAATGGATTCGACGAATTTGTCATAAACGGCTCAAAAATGCAATCCGATAAAACACCTCCTAAAAGTATTCCGACAGGAATCATGCCGGATTGTAGGGAATACTTAAACGAAAATGCTCGACCTTGCAATTCTATAGGGATTATAGTACGCCAAAAATAACTTTCGTTTGCATTGAATGCAGGTAGAAATATACTCGAAAGAAATCCTGCGATAGCCCATATAAACATAGAGTTACCTACTGCAAATAGAATATCGCCTAGCATAAACGATAGCCCAGCATATAAAAACATTGATTTAATCTTACTTTTTGTTGTCGGCATTGCGGCAATCAACAAGCCTCCTACAATACCCCCCAGCCCAATTGCTCCATTTACGAAAGCTAACACTTGAGCGTCATATCCAGATCTTACCAGTATCATGGGTGAAAGCAAGTTATAATATGTCATACCCGCGACAAAGTTAATAAAGGCTATAAATAACATTAACGTTTTTAAAAGGTTTGACTCTTTAACAACAGAAAAGCCACTCGCTAATTCTCTAAAATAATGCTTCGCATTGAATTTTTGCGCTTCAATTCTTTTAATAAACGGTATTTTAACATAAAACGCAAGTGTTGAACAAGTAAAAATCAGTGTTATGAAATCAAATATGATAACGCCTGTCATCCCAGTTATGCTAAGCATGGCGGCCGCTAAAACAGGCGAAAGCATCTGAACGATTCCACTTGAAAAAGATTGCATTCCGCTTATCTTTATATAGTATTCTTTTGGCACAATTAAACTGAAAGCAACATCATTAGCCGGAGCTTGAAAACTTCCTAAAATACTGCTGACAAAATTCAGATAATATATATGCCATATTTCTAACGAGTCTTCCCTTAAAAGTAGAAACAGAATAAGTGTGCATACGCCTGTACCTAAGTCGGTGCAAATTATTATAGCCTTTTTATTCATTCTGTCAATAATCGGGCCTGCTAAAATCCCCCCTACCATCCTAGGCACCATAATAAGTAATCCGGATATTGAAAGGGTAAGGGCACTTCCTGTTCTCTCAAACGCCCATATTGTAATGGCAAAACTCGTCATAGAACTGCCTAGCGTTGAAATAGACTGTCCAAACCATAGTATAATAAAATTTCTAAGTTTTAAAATATTTTTAATAAAGCTCATTGTCATGCTCCTTTTATAATTATTCCAATATAAAAGAAAGCGATACAATGGCTATTGATTTTTTTATTGGCAATTAGTCCAACAGCTCCAAACAGCCATCGCCGCTTCTGAATGGAGCTAAAACATTAATTGTTGTTTCGTATTTTATTCGCTCTAACATTAGTAATCATCTCCTAAAGAAAATATAAATAATGCACATACATAATTGATATCTTTGTTTTCTAAGTTTAGTGTAGCATAATCAACGCTAGCATTCAATAAGTGAATAACTATTAACCAATGCGAGACTGTAGAGGAGGTAAATCTGCCCAAGTACGGTTTAACAACATATCCACGACAAACATCGAAGGGTGGCTATATCCACGCCATAAGACCTCTATGGCGTAGTATAAAAAACTGCCCGAAAGCCAGAGCGTCGCTGTGCATAAAAACTTACTCATTGCCAACACCGCCGCTATACTCGCGGCGAGATCGTCTGGAAGCAGGCTGTCGTAGGTTGTTGCTGCCAGTTCTCGTCATCCCCTGTAAACCATGCCTATGTGTTTAGGTGGTTGGTTGCATCGGGTAGTGTGGTATGTCTTGTGCGCGATTACCGCCGCCACGACAGCCAGCATTTCCTCCAGTATGAACATCCGGCAAAGCCGTGGTATAGTATCGCCGTGCCCGCTTGCGCCTGTGCCGCGAGGTTGCCGATATTCACTGGCCGTTTGTGACGCTGTTCATCGAGTCCTTCCATGTTGGGCTTGCATCGTTGCCGTTATTGCAAATCATCACTTGGAATGTTGCGCGCGCGAGCTCGTAGTCGGAACTACCGTCGGTCACCATTTCCACGCAATGCGGCCCGCGATATACAGCGAAAGGTTGATCCCGGGTATGGCGTAACAATTTCCGTCGTAAGGTTTCCGCTCAGCGTCAAGACGTTTTGCCTCTGACTATCCGTCTTCTGCTTTTTGGTGTCAAACGATTTGACACCGTAAATTCAGGGTCGGTGATTGCCGTTAAAAGTCCGCTGAGTATATCTTGAAGAATATCCGCCGCGCCGCGGGTAACGGTGGTTTCCGTATTCGCACGGAAGTTTATTGTCGGATTCGTGCGCATCTTTATCTACGACCCTTTCGGGATAACCGTATCGTCTACACATTTACAAAGTATGGGGTAAATCGTCGGTTTTGCATCCTCGCGGGCAATGCCGCCATATTGGACGGCATTGTCAAGGCTTGCACCTTCCGCTGAAAATGGGTACATGGAGTGGTATATCTGTTCGCCGAATTCCCAAAGCTCGTCGATCTTATCGGCAAACGCCATGATCTGTACGTTGAAATATGACTTAGGGTTCAGCCGTGTGTTTACGTTCCAACCTTCCGAATGATTTCCGTGTCCTGCTGCGTGTTGGCGGTTATGAGGTTTATTTTACCCTCGTCGCCGTCACTGGATATTTCGATAGTTTCTTTGTCGTCCGGTATGCTTTTGACGTTAAAATCAAGAGTATTGGCTTCCCTGTCAACCATAAAATAATAAGCATCTATATCCGTGTCCTTATGCTTAACCAACGCCTCCATCTTGCCATCGTAAAGCTCGATAAAGGTTTCCTCACGCTGGATAATGATTGACTCGTTATCATACATGCGCCCTTTTGATGAGCGGATTGGGTGCTGAAAACAGATCGGGTATCGCGACGGCGTTTTGAAGATCAAACCGCAATTCCGTCGATAATTCCGCGTCGCTGCGCCATTGGTCAACCGCTTGCTTCTGCACAATCAGCAAACACTCGTCGCCGGGCTTGATATGATATACGAACGATATTTTTTGCGTCGCGCTTTGTAGAAAATAGACGAGAACCTCGGAAATATTCGGCCTCATACTTATCTGCATTGAAAAGTTCTTTATGCGCTCGTAACGCGAATAAAAAACAAGTTGTTGGGTTGCGGGCAAATTGGAGGTATACATAGCTGGAGCCTATGCATTCCGGCTTTCAATTTGTATACTGTGACTGAATATAAAAAACTGGGGAATGCCCCTCTGCCATAAAGTAGTGAGGCATTCCCCAGTTTTTTGTTCTTCTTGTTATTAACATTATTATACAGGAAGTTATAGCTTAAAAGCGTTAACCATCGTTCTGAACAACTCAGCTTGACTGGAAAGCTCTTGCGCGGCGGACGCCTGTTCTTCGCTGGTAGCGGAGTTTGACTGCGTTACAGCCGATATTTGATTGATGCCAATATTGACTTGCCCAATCGCTTCCGATTGACGTATAGAAGCTTTGCGCTTTCTTTAACGGTAGAGACGATCTCAACAATTTCGGAAACGATTGTTTCAAAGGCTTGCGCGGTCTTATTCGCAATTTGTGAGCCTTCCTTTACTCTTTCTACTGAACCCGCAATTAAATCGGAAGTATCCTTTGCCGCGCTTTGACTTTTGCTCGCAAGCATTCGTACTTCTTCGGCAACGACAGTAAATCCTTTGCCATGTTTGCCTGCTCTTGCCGCCTCAACCGCTGCGTTAAGCGCTAATAGATTGGTCTGGACAGCAATATCGTCAATAACCTTAATAATTTTGGATATATTACCAGAAGATTCATTAATTTGCGCCATAGCCGTCAACATTTCCTTCATTTCTTTATTACCGCTTTCAGCGGTTTCTTTTGCATGTAAAGCAAATTTGCTGGCATTTTTGGCATTTTCAGCATTCTGTTGGGTTTGGCTTGCAATATTTTCAATAGTAGCATTTAATTCTTCAACAGAACTAGCCTGTTTCGTTGTGCCTTGTGCTAAAGTCATACTGGCTAGTGATATTTGGTTTGCGCCGGAAGCTACCTGATCTGCCGCGGAATTAATTTCACTAAGTAGTTTGTTAAAGACTTCTACAATCGTATTAATAGAGGTTCGCATTGCTGCAAAATCCCCAACATATTGACGGGTGATGAAGCGCGTTAAATCCTGTCCCGACATGCTCCCAAGCACATCACTGATTTCTGTTATGTAAGATGCAAGCATTGTTAAGGTATTGTTTAACGCTGATTTCATTTTATCAAACTCGCCTTTGTAGCTGCCGTTTACCGAAACTTCCAAATTACCGTTAGATAATTGATTCATTACGTCAATGGCCTCTCTTATAGGCTTAACAACAGCCCCCAGTAGCCTATTAACGCCACCTGCCATTTTATTCCAGTCGCCTTTGTATTGAGAGGTATCCATACTCACATCCAGATTGCCTTCGGCTGCGCCATCAATAATATCATTGATGTCCTGATTAAATTTTTTCAGGTTAGCTTGCACAGCTTTAAATGATGTGGTCAGAACTTCTTTTTTGCCGGGATATTGCTTAATAGGCACATCAAAATTACCATTTCCAAATTCTGTAACAAATCCCATTGACTCCAGAACTCCTTCAATTAAACTGTCAACTGTAACATTAAACCCTTTTGAAACGGTATTAAATTCGCCCTTATAAGAAGATTCGTCTAATCGGGCATCTACTTCTCCTTTGGCCATTTCATCAGCAACATGGTTTATATCATCTACCAGCTTTTCAACCGTATTTTTAAGATGTAATAAAGTATTCGATAATCCCGCAATTTCATCCGTGTTGTTGCTGCCTACTAAAACGTCAAAATTGCCTTCGGATATTTTTTCCGCAGCATCCGCTACGGCCATAATTCTTTTTGTGATTATATTGGCTATCACCACAGCGATAACAAGAGAAGAAAAGATAATTATACCTGAAATTACCAATATGATTACTTTTGACATACCTGCTTCATTTGACGCCTCGCCGGTCATAGAGATTCTTGTGGTTTTCGCCATGGCTAACAGGGAATTAATATCGTCATTTATTTTCGCCGAAATCGTAGCGGCCATTGCCAAAGCCTCATCCGCTGCCTCCTTTTCGCCTCTCATTGCATGGTCAAAAATTTGTGTAATTATACTGTCATATTCCTTATTAATCATTGATTGAAGCGATTCAACCAGTTCTTTGCGAGTTTTCTTCTCGTCTTGATTTAGCTTAATATCCATTTCAAGGGCTGCAAAATAACCATCAAAAGCGTTACTCATATCAGTTTTCAGTGAGTTATATTCACCTATCAGATTATTCAGAGTGTCTGCTTCTCCGCTTCTTAAAACGGCAGTGGCGGCTAAACGTCTGTATAGAGCATAGGTTCTGCCAACATTGAGCATGGATACGCTTCGGGAAACGGATCCGTCAAGCGTGTTATTATAACTTTTGTTAATATTATCCACTGTATAATAGCTGATAACAGCCATAGAACAAGATAAGATAATGACTATGCCAAACCCCAGCAACAATTTCCACTTCATTTTCAAATTGTTAATCATCTTTTAGCCCCCCTGATTGTTTCATTCTTATTACTGACTTTTTCAAATTTCATCACATTAACCGCCTATAACGCTTTTAGGTTCACAAATAGCCGAATGTCTATATGCTTGTTTTGGGCATATACGCCCCGTTTCGGACCCCTTTTATATGTATATGGTAATTGCTTTAATAGTTAATACATTCCTCCTTTTTTACCGGCATAGTCGAGTAGTGTTTGATATATTTAATGCCCGGTAAAGTTAGCTTTTTTCTCCGCATGTTTTTTTGACGCTTTACTACTTTAAATTGCACCTTCAGTAAAATTACATATAGCTATGTAATTTTGCTTGTTGTATTGGACAAACGCTTATAAAATTAATTTTATAGGAAAAATGACAAATATTCAATATCTTTTGTAACGATATAGAATAATTATCACCAAACAGAGTCCAATTTCTCCATTAATTCTGTTTTCAACACTCAGAAACCCATTGCTTAAAAGTTTTATGATTTATTCCAAGTTCTTTAGCAGCGTCTCTTGCGGATATTTCTCCACGGTTCCAAGATCTTTTCAACTCATAGAACAAATCAGAGTGTTCTTTTGCGGGTCTGCCAAATTTAACGCCTTTAGCTTTTGCCGCCGCAATACCTTCGGCTTATCGCTGCCGATTGAACTCGTGTTCGATCTGTGCGACGTAACTAAGTATTCACAAAACCAAATCAGCGATAAAGGTTCCTGTCAAATCACGCCCCTTCTGTCTAAGAACCCATCCTCAAAAACGCCTAAGCAACGTAGCGATATGAGAAATCATAAACATATTCTGAGCCGACACGCATGAAATCTCGTAATCTTTAGAGAGCCTGCGGGAGTGGCACGCCCAACCAAAGGTTCGTTCCACTATCCAGCGAATGGGTAATACCGCCCACCCCTTGGGCATAATTTTTTCGATAATGTCAACAGGGATACCCATTATTTTTAGGGCATTTACGAAAGTCTTGCGATAACCTGCGTCAGCGGTACAACCCTTGATAGATGGATATTTTGCAAAAGCGGTCTTAAAAACTTCCTCACCTGCCACAGTATCGTGGATATTTGCCGCATGAACTTTTACAGCAAGAAGATTGCCCATGGTATCTGTCACGGTATGACGTTTTCTGCCCTTTATCTTCTTGCCGCCATCAAAACCTCTTTCATCAGACGCATACATGGTTTTCACGCTTTGCGAATCTATAATGGCGTAGGAAGGCGCAGGTTTACGCCCTGCTTTTTTCCTGATTTTTTTAACGAGGGCAGACATGATTTTTTCCCATAGCCCTGATTGCTTGGCTCGATGGTAAAATGACGAAACAGTTTTGTATGGCCGAAAGTCTTTAGGCAAGAGCGCCCATTGGCAGCCTGTTTTATTGAGATATAAAACAGCATTGATAAGTTCGCGTTTACTGTGCTTTACAAAGTGCTTGCCGCGTTTTTCCTTCCCTACAATTTCTCTCACTATCGCCCATTGTTTATCCGTTAAATCTGTGCTGTATCTCATCTAATATCATCTCCAATGACTATCATTGAGATATTATAGCATAGTCCGGTGTTAGTTGTAATTTATTGAGGATGGGTTCTTATATCCAGCAGAGGTATGTCAATAACTACAATCACGGCCTGACGTTCTTTTGATATTATTCGCTATTGTTCAATAGTTTCTTCATAATCTCTGCCAAGCTGGTCGATACTTTTCACTACAAGAGTATCTCCGAGTTTTAGCTTTTTTAGAAGTTTTCTGTACGCTGGACAGTCAAAATCTTTCCCAGATTGCTTATCTCGAAAGATATTTTTGTCCAGCACACCAAAATCTTGCATTGCTGTGAGTTGCCTGTCCTCGTTCTGGTCTTTTGCTGATACTCTTACATATCCGTATGTGTTATTCAAACTACCGCGCCTCCTTAAAAGCTTATGCTTGAAAAGACTTCAATTCAGTTTGGCTTTCCTGTATAATAAAAGGTAAAACTACAATTTTGTGCAAATAAAAATTAAATGTATAGAAAAGGAGTTAAAATATATGAAAAAAATGAGTATTAAAATGGCTATACTTATTCCGGCGCTTTCAGTATTAGTCTTTGGAATCGTCGTAATGATAATCATTGTCGCCAATCTTTCTTCTTCCACCGCGAATGATTTAACTACTAGGTTAATAGATGCCCGCGTGAATCAATATGCAAACGAATTTTCAAGATTAAACACCTCTGCTTATGGAAACGCGGTTTCTTTATCAGCTACAATACAAACTGTAATTGATCAATCGGATAACCCTCGTGAAGATATTCTCGATTATCTTGCAGCCACTTTGATGAAGACAACCGACATGCTTGGCACTTGGACATGTTGGGAACCTAACGCATTAGATGGTAATGACGTTTTATACGCCAATACTCAATACCATGACGATACCGGGCGGTATATACCTTATGTATATAAATCGGAAATTCGTACGGAATTGAGGCTTTAATAGACTATGACAATTCCGAATATTACACAGGGGTAAAAAGCACTAAAAAACCTTATATAACAGACCCTTATTCTTATATTGTGGACGGCAGAGAAATATCTTTGTACACTATAGCGATCCCCATCTTAAAAGACGGGGTTTTTCAGGGCACAGTTGGCGTGGATATGTCTTTGGAGAGTGTAATTAAGATTATGAACGAAGGAGAGATATTAGACGACGGTTATCTGTTTACTCTTTCTCCCACAGGTATTTTCGCTACCCATCCCAATGCGAACAACATAATGAAGCATTCTAGCGACACATGGCTCGCCGCGTACCAAGCCAAATAAATGAAATTGGAAAAAACGGCGGCAGTTTTGCTTTAACAACATATTCCGATCACTAAACACAGATATTATGTTTTTAGGAGTCGGCACAACTATCGGAGATATTGAACGGTATTGGACTGTATGCGGTATTATCCCGATAAAGACTGTTAATGCGTCTTCTAATATGCTGTTGTATTCTATAATCGGCGTAGGAGTTGCGTTAATCATCATAGTAGGGTTAACTATTTTTCTTATTGTACGAAACCGCTTACGCGACCTTCCTTATTTGACGACAACCGCGGACGCTATTGTTTTGGGAGATATTAATTCTATAGAGTTGACTACAAATCAGGGCAATACAAAAAATGAAGTCTCACTGTTAATAAACTCGTTTGCGAGGCTGCAAAACGTTTTTAAGAACTTAATAAACGACTTAAACCAAATGGCAAAGGCTCATAATGAAGGGGATATGGAGTATTTCGTAAAAAGCGAAGAATATTCAGGCGAATACGGCAAGCTGGTGGACTCGGTAAATAAAATGGTTTCCGCATATATAGACGATACATCAGAAAGCATGAATGTATTAGCCAACATTGTCGGCGGGGATTTCCAAGCGGATATGCGAAAACTTCCTGGCAAAAAGATTATGATAAACAATGCTATTGACAACCTGAGAAACAGTATTCTCAATATAAGCGGAGAAGTGGACATCATGATTCAAAACGCGGTAAGCGGAAACCTTAAAAAGCGAATCGACGCGGACAACTATTCCGGCGATTGGAAATCCATAATGGAGGGTCTTAATAATGTTTTAACGGCTGTTGAAAAACCAGTGGCGGAAATCAATGATATAATGTCAAATTTATCAATCGGTGATTTTTCTGGCAGAGTTAGCGGCAATTATCAAGGAGAGTTTGTGCAAATTAAAAACAGAGTTAACAGTACAATTGACGCTATATCTTCATATATAAGCGAAATTACGGAAACCCTTGGCAAAGTTTCAAACAATGATTTAACTGTATCAATTACAAGAGAATATATTGGAGAATTTACGGAAATTAAAAATTCTATCAATAAAATCCTCAATGCTTTTAACACAACCATTGCGGAAATATCTTCTGCTGCCGAATATGTAAACCAAGGTGCCAGAAATATTTCTGAAAGCAGCATGTCGCTTGCGACAGGCTCCACTGAACAAGCCAGTGCAGTACAACAATTACATGCTACTATAGATACCATTAGTGAACAGATAAAACTTAATGCTGAAAGTTCTAAAAATGCCAATACATTGTCGAATAATTCCAAGAATAACGCAATGACAGGCAATGACGAAATGCAAAATATGTTGACCGCTATGAACAGCATTAAAGAATCTAGTACCAATATTTTAAATATAATTAAAGTAATTGATGATATTGCATTTCAAACCAATTTATTAGCGCTTAATGCTGCTGTTGAAGCTGCCAGAGCCGGTGAATATGGAAAAGGCTTTGCTGTTGTCGCGGAGGAAGTGCGCACTCTGGCTTCCAAAAGCCAAAATGCCGCAAAGGAAACCGCTCAATTAATAGATGATTCCATTAACAAAGTTAATCAAGGCACCGAAATAGCTCAACATACTGCCAAAGCATTTGAAACCATTGTTCAGAATGTTTCTGATGTTTCCGATATTATAGTTTCTATTGCGGAATCATCGCAGCAACAGATAGAATCAATTTCACAAATAACCCAAGGGATTTCACAAATTTCTTCGGTAGTTCAGAGTAACTCTGCAACCAGCGAAGAGTCCGCATCGGCTGCTGAAGAACTTTCCAGCCAATCCGATGTTTTAAAAAGCATGGTTTCAGCATTTAGACTAGAAAAATAATTTTTTTGAAGTGGCTCTGTGTTTTATAGTATGACACAGCAATAAACTAAAAAACATCTTGTTTCTTGATCATGAAAATTAACTGAATAAAAAGCTGATAAGACAGGGTAATTTGATATGCTCCCCATGAAGTAGACAGTGGAAATAAAGAAAGACTGTTTATAGAACGGGGAGTATTTTTATGCCGTATAAAGAGAAAGTAGAACCAGAAGTAAAGATAGCGGCAGTAAAGGAATACTCAGAACCTGTAATCAATAAAAGTCACAAATGAGCTATAATAATTCCAGACGAGGGGAAAAAGATGGGATAAAGCACAGACTTAACAGATAAGCAATGGATAATGAATGAACCAGTTTTCAAAAGTAACAAAGGGCAGGATTTGTCAGAGCACGCTAAGGGAGATTTAATAAATGCAGTCTTGTAATTGGTGAGAACAGGATGTCAGTGGGGGCTTTTGGGGAATGATTTTCCGGCATATACTGGGGTTTGGTCATTTTATGGCCGGGCAGTTAAATCTGGAAAGAGGGAACCAGGAATGGCACTGTTGGTAAAAAAACAAGGGAAGGTGGGAACCGCAAACGGGTTCGAACCTACGGCATTATCGACTCCAAAAGCGTAAAAACAACATCGGCTTGTGAAGATAGCGGCATTGATGGCGGTAAAAAGATCAAAGGGCGCAAGCGACATATCGTAGTGGATACAATGGGAAATCTACTTGCTATCACTGTTCATGCCGCAAATGTCCACGACACAAAATCCGGCATAAACCCAGCGAAATCTGCATTTGAAAAATATCCAACAATTCAGAGGTTTTGCGGAGATGCCGGTTATCGAAATTCTTTTGAAGAAGATGTTTCCGAGCAACTTGGTTTAGTGGTTGATATATCAAAGCGGATTAAACCGGAGTTTGAAGTTTTGCCTAAACGCTGGGTCGTGGAACGCACCTTTGCTTGGAGTGATAACTCTCCCAGGCTATCAAAAGACTTTGAAATCAAAACTGTTTATGCTGAAAACGTGTTTATGATTTCTCATTTGCACACATTGCTTCGCCGTTATTGAATACAGCTTCTGAAACAGAAAGAAAAGTTATAGTGAAACATTGCGGGAATTGGGAATTACCGATTGCACGCTAAGGGTTTGGGTAAGTAAATGCCGTAATCGAATATGAATTTATTTGTCCTTTTCTGATTTTTGCATATAAACGCTACGTTTCCAATCTTCAAAATGCTTCTTGTGCGCTCCCGGCAAGCTTGATGTAGTCTTTGGAATCAATATATCCTTCCGATTTCAGATTCTTCATTGTGATACTTACGCTTAGCCTGGAAAAATTGAGTTCTTTGGCTATGTCAATAGAATGCGTTGGTTGGCCGCTGCTGTTTAGCATTAAGATTGCTTCTAAAATAGTTTTCTGCCGATTCATAGGTTTTTATGGTAACTCCTTCTTTCTGAATATTATATTAGACTAACAATAGAACATCACACATAATACCTTAATTCAGTATATATTTAAGCACAAAAAGGGTTTTCTTAAAATCTATTGACAAAATTGTTAGTTAGTGCTAATATTGATTTTAGTTAGCTGAGACCAACTTATTAAATAACGATTGTAAGGGAATGAACCGAAAATGACTTTAAAGGAATTAAGCGTCGGAAAAAGTGGCCGTGTCATTACGGTCGGCGGTGAAAAGGTACTTAGGCGGCGGCTTTTGGACATGGGTATCACGCCTCGCACAATACTAACCGTAAAAAAAGTTGCGCCAATGGGCGACCCAATCGAATTGCTTTTAAGAGGCTATGTTTTAACGCTTCGTTTGGAAGATGCGGAAAAAATCACGATTGAGGAGGTGTCAGTATGACGTTCGCTCTGGCCGGAAACCAAAATTGCGGCAAGACAACACTGTTTAATCAACTTACAGGCTCAAATCAGCATGTGGGCAATTTTCCCGGCGTAACAGTTGATCAGAAAATGGGAAATATTTTAGGCTATCCTGAAGTTTCCATCGTTGATCTGCCCGGCATATATTCCTTGTCACCTTATACAAGCGAGGAAATCGTAACCCGTGATTTTTTATTAAAACAAAAACCGGATGGCATCATTAACATAGTAGACGCGACCAATATCGAACGCAACCTGTACCTGACACTACAACTTATTGAGCTGCAAATCCCCATGGTACTGGCGCTCAACATGATGGACGAAGTGCAGGCCAATAACGGAACTATTGAAATACAGCTTATGCAGGAGACCCTCGGCATACCCGTTGTACCAATTTCCGCTGTAAAGAAACAAGGACTGTCAGAACTTGTGGAACAGGTCATAGAAACAGCACAGGACAGAAGAAAGCCTGAACGCATAGACTTCTGTTCAAGCGGAGAAGGTTCCGTCGGCGCGGTACATAGGGCTATTCACGCAATCTCGCATCTCATTGAGGATCACGCGGAAAAACAAGACGTTCCTGCGCGTTTCGCCGCAACCAAACTAGTTGAAGGCGACGATCCGATGCTCAATGTCCTTGGTCTTGTTGATAACGAAAAAGATATGATTGAACACGCTGTTAAGGAAATGGAAACTGAATTGGAGACAGATAGGGAAGCGGCTCTGGCTGATATGCGTTATCAGTTTATTGAAAACATTTGCGGGGAGTGCGTAGTAAAGGCAAAAGAAAGCCACGAATATCGGCGCAGCGTTAAATTAGACTCTCTGTTGACACATAAAATATGGGCGTTTCCTTCATTTTTAGGGATTATGTTCATCGTGTTCTGGCTGACATTCGGAGTAATCGGAACCCCGCTCAGCGATTTGATGTTAGACTGCATAGATAGCTTAGGCGGGGTTGTGGACGGCGCGCTGTCATCATATGGAGTAAATCCTGTAATTCATTCCCTTATCATTGACGGCATATTCGTGGGCGTGGGCGCGGTTCTTAGTTTCGTGCCAATCATTGTCACGTTGTTTTTCTTCCTGTCAATATTGGAGGATAGCGGATATATGGCAAGAGTGGCGTTCGTTATGGACAAGCCATTGCGTAAAATCGGGCTTTCTGGGCGTAGCTTCGTTCCCATGCTTATGGGTTTTGGCTGTACTGTTCCGGCAGTTATGGCCACGCGGACACTTCCAAGCGAACGGGATAAAAAAATGACTATTCTGCTTACGCCATTTATGAGTTGCAGTGCTAAAATACCAATATACGCTTTATTTGCGGCAGCATTTTTCCCGAAATATCAAGCAGTTGTGATGATAGGATTATATATTACCGGAATACTATTAGGTATTTTATCGGGATTTATTATGAATAAAACCATTTATAGGGGAGCGCCTGTTCCGTTTGTTATGGAATTGCCAAATTACCGCTTCCCATCAGCGAAAACGGTGTTGCTTCTCATGTGGGACAAGGCAAAAGACTTCATTCAAAGAGCATTTACTATTATCTTTTTAGCGACAGTTATCATATGGTTTTTGCAATCTTTCGATATTCGATTAAACGTGGTCAAAAATAGCGCTGACAGTATGTTGGCGGCAATAGGGCAAGGCATCAGCGTGATATTTGCCCCCATCGGGTTTTCGGACTGGCGCGTTTCAACGGGGTTGATTACAGGTTTTATAGCAAAGGAATCTGTTATCAGTACATTGGCTGTGCTGACCGGCGCAAGCGTCGCGGAGATTGGCGCTACGTTACACACGTTTTTTTCACCGCTTTCTGCGTTCAGCTTTTTGGTGTTTACGTTGTTATATACGCCATGTGTGGCGGCTGTTTCTACCGTAAGACGTGAACTTGGAAGCTTAAAGGGTACAATATTCGTTATACTATATCAAACAGGATTCGCGTGGTTGGTTGCGTTTTGCGTATATCAAATTGGGAGCTTAGTGGGGTGATGGTATGAATTTGATTGATTATCTTGTTCTCAGCGGTCTTGTAATAGCCGTCGTAGGTATTGTTATATGGATTTCCCGCAGGAAAAAGCAAGGCAAAAACGGATGCGGCTGTTGTCCGCAAAAAGACTATTGCTTAAAAAATACTTGCAAGTGATTTGATAGATGATTTCAGCAAACTAGAATGGTGCTGCTTTTACTAAAGATGCTGATGATGGCTACAATGACACCGATAAAGATAAGCGTCAGAAATCAGGTCACAAAGGCAAAGGCGACCTTGTCTCCGATTTTTATATTAACTATGACGAAGTAGCGCGTTGCTTGGACAATATGTACAAATGCCTACCAGAGATCTGTGTATACACCAAGAGATTGTGGTTGTTGGAGCCATAAACAAAGTTAGAACGAGCAACAGGGCGCTTGATTAACTTCAAGCCCAACGCGAACACGGCATGATCATGTTCGTGCGAGGTGAGATAATCTCATTGATAAACTGAGATGATTTATATGCCCGAGGAGAAAGTAACAGCGAGCATAATGTTGGGATATACTGCCGTCTCTCAAGGGCGGACTTGAAGAACGGCAAACGAGACGTGAGCCTGAGTATCGAAAATCAACAAGCAATGCTGGAATCTTACGTAAATGAAAGATGTCGGACTATATACAAAGTATATATTGACAACGAACGATACGGCAGGTAAAAATTTCAATCAGCCCGGATTTCAAACAATGATCTGCCATATAGAAAGTGGAAAGATTAATTGCGTTATTACAAAAGACGCTTATGTCAAGTTAAAAATAAAAATTTTAGCTCGAACTTTGTAAATATTTTGTGAACAACTTTCGGAAAGGCTATGTTAGACAATTGTATTGATACGAACTTCCCTGCATAGCGGAAGGATTTTACATCAATAATCTTCTTACTTGTGGAACAAATTTAGCCTATGTCAATACCAACATCTAATAGAGCCTTCGGAAAAGAGAAAAACACAATATCTTATCGCCGGGATACTTTGTTTTTCTCTTGTTGAGATTTATTTACGTTTGCCGAGGTAATTATATTCCATTTTCATAGTATTTCGACTTAGGCAAACTCGCACCTCATATCATTAACAGCAAGTGTGCGACAAAAAGGATGTCCGTGCCATAAAATCAAAGCCATCGAATATATGGAATGGAAACTGTTAGCTGTATGTTTCCTAAAAAAGAAATGAATGATAGCGTGGACAATTAAAAAAACATCGGTAATGAGCCAGACAAATGAGTATGCCGTACTTCCTGACTGTGAAATTGTGAAGATGACCCACCTATATAAAGGAAAATGGATAAAAGAAAACACAATATATGCTGTTTCCTCCAGCATATTTTTCAGGATAACAAACATTTTCCATTCCATTTCACGAATCGCCATCCATTTCATGCAGAAGCGAGAAATTAAGCGCGAATAACATCGCAGGGAACCAATTCATATTACAGCCTCCTCATTTACTGAGATTATAAACGTATCTATTTAAGGTTATTACGATAATCGAAACGCCCGCTAATGCCTATTAGTCGGGGTTGTATTCTTTGATGCTTTTTCCAACTCTAAACAACAGTGGCAAACTTATAAGCAAAATTGCTCCTATGATTAGGGTTGAAACAACGACCTCAATAAGATTAACTATGATTCCATCTAAGGCTTGATATAGAATAACACTATTGATAGGTAAATTAAGTAATAGTCCGCTTATTAAGCAGGGAGCATATTTTCTCAAAGCTATCATTGTTACAAGATGAGGAAATATCACGTTTATCATCATTGAGCCGAGAAACCCAAAATAAATGTATCTTGTAACTTCAATTTGAGGAAATGCAATGAACGTAGATGTAGCCAATAACGCTAATATAGTAATCGCCAATACAGCGAATTGAAATTCCTGCGCTTCTACCGGCTTAGGTGATGTTAAAATGAGCTTTAATATCTCACGTGAGGATATTGCCGCTTTTATGATCGAGCAAATCCAAAGCAGACAGTTCATTCGTTCCATGCCAATTATCGGTACTTGATATGCCGCACATAATCTGCCTACTTTATTTTTCTAATTTCTGTTATTACATTGGTTATCTGCAAATATTCACTTGTTGTCACTATATATAGTATATTTTTATTGACATATACCATATATAGTGTTATAATAATGAATGTAAATTGATTTTTGTGCTTTAAGGTAACGCCTGATTATCGGCTTTGCTGCACACACAGTTAAGATTGTACACAGTATAGGGATTACTACGCCTTTTGGGCGTGGTAGTTTTTTGTTTTACGGGAAACCGTACATAAAGCGAGAATGATAATAAAACGATCGTGTTACGCGGCTTTCGTTTGTTATTGTCCTCGCTTTTTGGTACGATAAAAGTGTAAAAGCAAGATTCCAAGAAAAGGAATGCGAGATTTGCACATATTTTTTATACAATGAGAGAGTAATTGGACTGAGGAGGCGTTTTATGGATGAACGCATCCGCCAATAAAACTGTCCTCCATCTCAAGTTGTAAACATTGGGTTAAGCGGGTTGAAACCCAGATGGGCTTTCGTGTCACGAACCAAAATGAATCGCAATAACAAAATGAATTGCAATAAGTGTAGAAGGAGAACAATTACAAATTCAATTCTGGCGGTTAGGCAGGATTAGCGTGGGCATTGATATATCGAAAGGGAAAAGTATGGTTTGTATATCTTCGCAAATACCTCTTTGATAGCGGAGATTGAAGGCACATATCATCCTGTACGTTCAACAGCCCTTAAAACCATTTTGGAGAGAGTCAACATTTCCGGCGCGGCCTTACGCAAAGTAAAGAAGCCCATTTTAGCCCGGATACTGAATGACTGTATTCAAGTGGCAAATAGAAAATCGCTGATCCGTTTTTCTGAAGACAAGATTTCAGCGGTTCACAGCGGGGATAATTCTTACTCCATCTTAGAGATACTGGAGCTGTTCCAGATTACCGGTGATTGGCTGGAGAGTTATTTCCCCGGTTACAAGTTTGCCGGAGCGTCCTATGAACATTCAATCGTTACCGCCTTATGGGAATTAACGAACAGGGGTGACCTGGTTCAAACTTATCTGGACTTTTTAGACACTCACGAAATGGAACACGATGAAATCAAGTCTGCGTTGCGCCTAACTACCTCTGATGTTGGAATAAGTGGTGCGAACCTGTATCCAATGCTGTTTTTGGGAGATGAGTCAAGGATTATTACTCTTGGCAGCCCGTTGAAGCTGGATTACCGCAATGGTGCCAATCTTGAGAAGTTTTAGGAGAAGCTGGAGGGTATTTATTCTCAATATTCACTGGCCATCGGCAAATTAAAGGAGCTGATTACAGTGGAAGTGAGAAACCCTGTCAATTGTATGGGCGGCGTGATGAAGGCATGCCATTATTGGAAAGTATAAAGGTCTTTTCACTGTTTATACCGCTGAAGAGCCTGATTTCGAGTTCTACATCAATAATACAGATGTATTGAACAAAACCAGTATTTTTGGCATAGGCAGGCGTTTTTATAACAAATTTTTGGATAGCGGCGACTATTTTGAAAGCGATACAGATATAATCGCCTTCTTTTCAAGAATAACGGGCAGGGAGTTTTTTTCACTGACACAGATAAATGACTTTTGCGAAAGCTTATCACTTGTCTCAAACAGTGAAATATGCTTCTCCCTTAATGAATTCAGAACGGAGTGAGAACACTGCCGCTGTAATAAATGCGGAACCTGATACCGTTAACCAAACTTTAAAGGAACGTATTGAGTTTATGGATAAAAATAACGATGGTAACCGGTCGGCTATTTCGCAGATGTATTTTAGGGAAGGCGCCGTGTTTCTTGGCAAAATAGATTTATCAAAAGGCGTGAGGGTTGACAATATTCTTACACTTTACAGTGGCCAGCAGATTAATAATTTTGACTATGACTTCTGTATCCCGGCGTTTGACCGTCTGATTATTGAATTAATTGAAGAATGGAATGCGAGTAATCAATTGCGTACCATTAACACAATATACGAGCGTATAGACATTTTAAGAGGAGATCTGTATTGGCTGTAGTTTGACCATGCTGATCCAGAATGACGCTTATACAAATTATTGAAAGAAGGGGTTTTAATGAAAGCTTTCAGTCAACTTAAAGAAGGAGAGGTTGTAATGAGCCAAAACGCAACATCTGCTAATGGTAATCACCTTCCGGCAATATCACCAGATCAATATCATATATTTGCTGATATGGAATACGAAAAATTGATAAAAGCAATTACGGGTCTGCAAAAAAGAGCAAAGAGATGATTTAATAAACCAACATAACGACATACTTAGGTCTATCGAAATTATTGGCGACCTTGATCTTTCATCCTTACAAATAATGGAAAATCAAAAAAGGACTATTCATATTTGCTTTCATGAATATCATACAACTGCGTTAGGCCACATCTTTGAAAGAAACTTCGATGATGAAGATGATTTTGCTGGAGTGGCAGACGCTTTATCAATGAAGGTGAGGGAATCACCTGAGTCATCATTTATCATGTATGGTTATAACGATAAAATGCAAGGCATCCTCAGATACCTTGCAGGCAGTGGAAGACTGATCATTTATACAGATGCAGACGCTTATAAAAAAGCCAAAAAAAGATTTATGTATTAGGGAGACTAACTGATACAGGGAGATATTTGCCATAATCAAATATGTATTGGTTGGAAATTTAAAAGCATAGTATGTGTGTATAGCAAGAAAAGCCTTGTTGTGCTATACGCAACGGCTACAATTTATTTAAAGAAAATCAAATTTTGGTGGCGTGCTAGAAAGTAGGCTAGTCTGTTTTGGAATTCATTCAAGCAGGAAATCAGCGGCTTCTGGTACATCTCTTTAAAGGTGTCCACTTTCCAAAACATCACCCCAATTTTTAGTTTAAGAATAGTGAAGCCGGGCGGAATGCTCCGGCTTCTATTTACTATGAGGATGAAAGCATGGGCTAATTTTTTAAATAATTAAACTTAGTATTATTTATATTACAAGACAGCTCATGATGATCGCACCAACTTCCACATTACGAAAATACACTACCCCCTGCAAAAAAAGAAGCCACAGCAGTATTTCTGCCGAAGCCTCTATGCCTATATTTTGCTTTACTTCCGGTTAGTTATCCTGAGATTCGAGATAGCTTGCGACAGTGATTTCAATCCTGTCAAGCACCTTTGGCGCACCGTTCCCTAAAAATCTGGCTTTCAAAGGCAACATCACCTTTCCTTATGCGCTATTGATTGATTTTAGCAACGATAGCGCTGGCATACCGGCGAGCCATACTCAAATCGTTTTCGCCTGGACGGCTGTAGTTTAGGATTCTCCAAGCTTTTCCCTTACAGGTAAAAGGCTCGCCAACCACATTCAATTTCTTATCTTGCAGTAGTTTCAGCAGTTTCCCGCCGATACTGGCCTGCCCTCCCGACAGCCACATTCTTGACCGTGTTTGGACTTAATTGGTCAATAAATGCAGTTGTTTCTTTGCCTGGTTTGCCGAAATACACGCCGTCACCTATGAAAAGCAAGTCTATAGGTTTGGATAAGGGAGTTGATCCAATCGGCTCTGCCTTGATATTCAACGCATCCGCAATGGCGCAGACTATTCTTTTCGTATTACCGGTTGACGAATGATACAGCACCTTCACATTCATAGTATTTTAGCCTGCTTTTCTACAAGTTCTGTATTTCAGTTTTCAGGGAAGAAGCAAACTCCTTCAGATGTTCCTCGTTAGTATCCTGAATACCGCCTAAATTGAGCCACTTACTTTCCGCGACGCCAATAGTTTTGAGCATGTGACCGATAACCTGACGTTCAATCATGTCGCCCTGAATGTGCCTTAATACTTCTGTAGGTGCATGAGATGTTGTCACGACTAAGGCTCGCTTGATATGCGTCAGTTTAGGAAGTACGCCGCCAGGGATATACTCGAAGGCGAATTTGCCCAGACACACGCGGTCATAGAAGTCTTTGAAAATGGCCGGGTACTCATTAAACCAAATAGGAAAGACCAATATCAGTTTTTCCGTTTTTATCAGAATGTCCTGACTGTTATAATTACAGACTATCACAGAAAGTTTGCAATGTCAATGGTTACGGATTGATCTTTGTAATCATTTATGTTACTATCTTCATGAGGTGAACTTGTTATGCGTGTCAGCACAAAATTCCCCGTGGCAGTACATGCTATGATAATGATAGCAGGATTGTCCGGCAAGCAAAAAGTAAACAGTGACATCATAGCGGAGAGTACCGGCATAAATGCGGTAATCATACGCAACATATTCAAATCGCTCAAGAAGGCGAATATGATTCAGACGTCTCCGGGGCCGGGGGGACAACGCTTGCCCGAAGTCCTGACAGCATATCGCTTTGGGACATATTCACAGCAGTCGAGTCCGGCAATACCAATGATATTTTTACGTTTCATCGGCATCCGTCGAAAACCTGCCTCGTCGGCAGCAGTATTTTTGAATTGCTGCAAAACCATTTGGACGATGTTGTCGGAGCTTTGAAAAAGAGCTATCTGACGTAACGCTTTCCATGATGCTTGATGAATTGTTCAGTATGGAACCGGATTTGCCGTCTGTTCCTGAAAAATGAAGCTTGCCGGACAAATTTGCTTGACTGAATCACTTCATTTCTATAGATTTATTCAAAGGGTTGTTTAATAAACTTATACGATTTTGAGGTCTAAATATGGAACTACGTGTTTTGAAATACTTCTCCAAAGCGGCAAATCTTCTTCATGTAACTCAGCCGACGTTATCACGGCAGCTCATGCAGCTTGAAGAAGAGCTTGGCGTAAAGTTGTTTAAAAGAAGTAAGCACAGCATTATTTTGACCGACGACGGTATGCTTCTAAAGCGCCGGGCACAGGAACTCGTTGCCCTTGCAGAAAAAACCGAGATGGAATTCTCCTGCAGGGACGACACTCTTAGCGGCGAAATTGCCATCGGTTGCGGCGAGACGCACAATATGGATTATATATCACAGCAAATTGCTATATTTTGCCCCCTGATTCAATTCTCTATTTACAGCGCTATTGCAGACGACATTAAGGATCGAAGTGAAAAGGGGCTTCTGGACTTGGGACTACTTATGGAGCCTGTGGAAATCGCAAAGTACGAGACACTTCGCATGCCGGTCACAGAACAATGGGGAATCGTAACACGAAAGGATTCGGAATTGGTGGCCAAGGATTTTGTTATCCCGGAAGATTTTGTTAGGGTTCCGTTAATCATGGTCAAGCGCGAGCTTGTCAGGGACAGACTATCCGATTGGTTTGGGAACTGTTACAATCAGCTTGAAATCGCAGCAACTTATACGCTGATCTTAAATGCGCTGTCAATGGTGGAAAACAAAGTCGGCGT
Organism: Holotrichia oblita; assembly: GCA_023690525.1. NCBI lineage: Eukaryota > Metazoa > Arthropoda > Insecta > Coleoptera > Scarabaeidae > Holotrichia > Holotrichia oblita. Next base: position 49,416 of record JALQSN010000249.1, read on the forward strand.
TGCGCTTTGTTTCCGCTTGTCGAAGAACCTGAGCGACGAGCTTTGCTTCATCCCCCTATATCCGACACTGGAAACGGGCGCCGTTTTGGTCTGGAAAAAGCATCAGACTGTTTCTCCCGCAACAGGGCAATTCATACAGCATATCAAAAATGCCGTATAAGCATTTTTAATTATTTAAAATAGGCATTAGACATTATATGAAATAACTATTAAAATTAAGGTATCTCACAACTGGGATACCTTAATTTTTATCAGTGCTTGTGGAAAGGAGCTATGGGATGAAACCTCATGAAGCCCATAAAAATTATGGCATACCAATAGAAGTTCTAAAGCTCTACGAGAGCTGGGGACTATGCGATGAAGTAAAAAAAGTAATGGGCATTTGGCAGTATGATGGCATATTCACCATGCAAAGAGCGGCGATGGGCAGACTCTGCTCGTTACCGCCGGTCGGGGGGATACTATCAGGAATGGGGCAAAGAGCCGAGGGAACTGCATCCCGGAGATGTGGTCAACATTCCGGCTGGGGCCAAACACTGGCATGGCGCTGCGCCGGATAGTTGGTTTGCGCATCTTGCGGTTGAAGTCCCGGGAGAAGATGGACGGAACGAATGGTGTGAATCGGTAGACGCTTCGGAATATGGAAAATTAAAATAAAGGAGACTGTTATATAGCGAAGGTAATGGCAGGCTGGGATTAATTAGGTGATTTCGCTCCGAAGTTCGCGGAACTAAATGACGATGTTTTATTTGGCGAAGTCTGGGCAAGGGAAGAGCAGCTTTCTGCCCGGGATGGCTGTATTGTAACGGTTACGGCGTTGATGGCGAGCGGAATTCTTGATAGCTCTCTCAGTTTCCATATACAGAACGCAAAGAACCACGGCGTAACAAAAGATGAAATGGCTGAGATTCTGACCCATGCCGCATTCTATGCAGGCTGGCCAAAGGCGTGGGCGGCGTTACGCATGGCAAAGGAGATTTGGACGGACTGAAGGAGGGATTGCACGAAATGGAATATATTAAACTCGGGAACTCGAATCTGACCGTTTCCCGATGCATGAGTTTTGGCGACCCGGCGAGTAAAATGCATGCGTGGACATTAGGCCCCGAAGAAAGTGAGGAACTGGTCAGGCATGCATTGGAGTTCGGGATAAATTTCTTTGATACCGCGAACACCTATTCTGGTGGAACCAGCGAAGAATACCTTGGATGCGCCATCAGAAATAATGTTGCGCGTGATAAGGTAGTGATTGCCACCAAGGTTTATTTCAATGAAGGGAATCTCTCAAAAGCGGCCATTGAAAGAGAAATTGACAGCTCACTCAAGCGATTGGGGACCGATTATGTCGATCTATACATTATCCACCGATAAGGAGTGAACAGAAAATAATCTACAACGATTTCCAAAATTTGAAATTATCCGCTCTCGGTATGGGAGCCATGCGCCTGCCGCAAAAAGACGAAGGGTTCGACAGCCTGGTTGATTACGCTCGTACAGAAGAAATTATCGACTATTGCGTAAGCCAAAGCGTAAACTATTTTGATACCGCCTATGTATATCACAACGGCGAATCAGAGGTGTGTTTAGTAAAAGCGCTTGCGAAATACCCGCGTAAGAGTTTTTATATCGCCGACAAATATAATCTGCTCGCGGAGCCGGATTATAAGAAGCAATTTGAGGAGCAACTCAAGCGGCTCAATACTGACTATATTGATTTCTACTTGCTGCACAGCATTTTTGGGTTCTTCCGAAAGTTTAGTGAAAAGCAGATGGACAGCTCATCACAATTATGGTAAAGTAAGGAAAATGATGAGGCAGGGATGGGCGATATCATGCAGCAGAACCCTTACAGGAGTTTCTTTGCAGAGATATATAAAGTAATACAAAACCAAGAAGATAACGACTGGTATACATTTGACTTATTATCAACAAGTCAAATCGGTGTATGCCCATGTTGCGGTAATGAAAGCGCACGAATGCACGGATATCAAGATAGAACTGCCAGAGACTTACCGATATTGGGTAAGCGAGTGAAACTGCAAATCACGCAGAAGAAATATTTCTGTGACAACAAGGAATGTGAAGCGGATATATTCACAGAGCGAAATGATTTAATAAATTACCACTCTCAGTTTACAAATAGATGCCGTGAATATATGCTAAAAGTCGCTACCCATGTAAGTTGTGAAGCTGCCGTAAAAATATTCTCTTATCAAGGCATCCGGGTATCTGGGGATACGTTGCTCAACATGGTAAAAGAAGGCGGTAATGAATACAAAGGTAAAATTGGCAAAAAAATCGGCATAGACGACTGGGCGTACCGCCGAGGCAAAAGCTATGGAACAATAATATGCGACCTAGAGACACATGGTGTAATTGACGTACTGAAAGGACGAGACAGTGAGACTCTTGAGAAATGGCTCAATGGTCATCCCGATATAGAAATAGTTTCAAGAGACCGGGCAAGCGCATATTCAAGCGCGGTAAGCAAAGCCTTGCCTTAAGCCATTCAAATAGCCGACCGATTCCATATAACTAAAAACCTTCTGGAAACGTTAGAGGAATCTATGAAGGGATTTTTGCCGGAGATAATCAATATTCCAAATATGCTCGATAATATGGAGGTGAAAGCGGTGTCAGAGACAGAACCGGTTGCGCAAATTGTTACAGTAAAAAAAACACACAGAGACAAAAACGGATTGAAAGTCAAATAAGCCGCCAAAATAAAATTCAATCAATACACTTTTTGAAACAAGAAGGTTATGATAACCTTCAGATTGCGGAAAAAACGGGAGTTTCAGAGCGCACTGTACGGAGGCTACTAAGGGTTAATCCTGATTACTTATGTGTTGACGGGACACAAACGCGTAAAAGCAAAAACTCTCTGGAATTTTACAGAGAACAAATACTCATGTTAATAGAAAAAGGCTTCAAGACGTCGCAAATCCTCAGAAAGTTACAGGTTCTGCATCCGGATAAAAACTTTAAACGAACTACCTTAAGTGATTTTTGCTTAAGTCTACGCGAAGAATTATCCGCGTTTACGCAATGCGCCGAAAATGGTAGTAGTATCAATCATACAGCAACAAAAAGCGTGCAACAAAGCCATAAAGTAAAACGCCGGGATTTAGCTAGCGTGATTTGGTCAGGTAGCGATAAAATCCCTGCTTCGGACATATTGTTCCTTAAAGAAAAATTTCCGTTTATACTGAAATCGAATCAATCGTTAATGAGTTCAGAACAGCATACTCTCAAAAAGATGTCGAATCTGTCAAACAGTGGGTTGAAAGATATTCACAGTGTCAATTCCAAAGCATTAGATCCTTTATTAATGGAATTCGCGCAGATGAAAATGCCTTTTTCAATTCCATTAAGTATGAATATAATAATGGTTTGCTTGAAGGATGCGTAAATAAGCTTAAAACTATAAAGCGTTCCATGTTTGGCCGCGCTAGTTATGCTTTGTTGCGTGCTAAATTATTGCTATGCAATTGATCTTTGGTTCACTATATTTTCGGAAGAACCCTTTTTTGACAACATAGCGCCCGATTATATCAAACGGTTGCATTGAATACTTCATAGAGCAAAAAAAGCTTGGCAGAATCAAATACCTTGGCTTTTCGTATCACGGTTCGCCGGATATAATGCGCGGAATCATTGACCGCTGCCATTGGGATTTTGCGTAAATCCAACTCAATTATTACGACTGGCACCACACCACAGCCAAAGAGCAATATGATTTGCTTATGAAGAATAATATTCCGATTATGGTGATGGAGCCGGTTCACGGCGGGTTACTTGCAAATCTGAGCGACGAGGGCAACGCGATGCTGCTTGCCGAAGAGCCGGAAAAATCAATCGCTTCGTGGGCATTCCATTTCGTCATGGGATTGCCCGGTATTTCCGTAATTCTAAGCGGTATGTCGAGTTTGGAACAAGCTGGAACTTAATGAGTTTTTAGAACACATGAACAGGTGCGAAACGGTCATTGGCGGTTCGGAAATCCACCTTTTCATGGTCGAGCTTGCCCAAGAAGCGATGAAAATTACAGCAGAATTAAACGGTTCTTATCATGAGCTGGAGGAAATACACGCTTTAATCTCCAAGTTAATCGGGAAGCCGGTGGGCGAATCGTTTGGAATGTTCCTGCCTTTTTATACTGACTGCGGAAAGAATATATCCATAGGCAAAAATGTTCTTATTAACTCTGGCTGCCGTTTTCAGGATCAAGGCGGCTCTCGATAGGCGACGGCCATTGGTCATAACGTGGTACTGACCACTCTCAATCACGGACTTGAGCCTGATAGAAGGCAAGACATACATCTCGCGCCGATTGTAATCGGAAAAAATGTTTGGGTCGGAGCGAATGCGGCCATTCTATCCGGTGTTACGATTGGCGACAATGCGGTTATTGCCGCCGGAGCCATGGTTACGAAAAACGTGCCGGAGAACGCCATCGTCGGAGGCGTTCCGGCGAAAGTAATCAAGTATATTGACACAGAGGAAAATAAATGAAACGATATATCGCATGGCCCTATCTAATCTTCTGTTAATGACATCAGACATTTGCGGCCACCGACCGGATTACTTGTCTGTAATGTGAACGCCGTCGGAAACTCCAAGCAGCGTTCCGAAGAATGAATCCGCGCATACGCGAAGCACAGATGATGCGTCCTTTGAATCCGAGCCAAACGAGTTGAGAATGATGCTTAATTCAAGAACGGACTAAAACTTTTCGATGATTTTTTGAGTACTTTTACTGCCATTTCAAGCACTGATAATGCACAGCGTACCATTCCATTCTATGTGAACGATACGCTGTTTTTATTTTATGAAGGATGGTGATAAGAGCGATATTCTACCATCATTGATAATCTTATTACTTGAGAGGATAGAGTGTACAATAAACTGTTATAGTGACTGCTGCTCATACTCAATTGCCCATACCTCTAGTGCTTCGACTACAGGCATAAATTTCAATCCTATGGTGGTGAGGGAATACTCTACTTTTGGGGGAACCTCTCGATATACTTCCCGATGAACAAGCCCATATTCTTCTAAAGTCCGAAGTTCTTTTGTCAGGTTAGCTTGTGTGACCTGCGACATTTTACTCAACTCGCCAAAGCGAAGTGTCCCTTGACTCAAATAATATATGATAACCATAGCCCATTTCCCATGAATAATTTTCTGAATGCTTGCAATTGGACAACAAGTCATGTTTATTTCGTTATATTCACGTTTCACCGTATATCACCTTACCATCTATTTTAATAGTACCTATCAAATAATATCGTACTTGATACTTGAAATTATACCATGTATTATTGATAATGTAAAGATGATTAGGAGGGAGCCGATATATGAAAATAGCGATTTTCGGTGCGTCGGGCGGTATTGGCAAATCTGCAGTAAAACACGCCTTGGGAAAGGGTCACGAGGTAAACGCTTACGTTCGTGACCCTGCAAAACTAACAATTCGTCACGACAATTTACATATTATCAAAGGCGAAATAAACGATTACAAAAGTGTCAAAGAAGCTATAATCGGATGTAACGCTGTCATTTGGTGCGTTGGCATTCCCATGAAAAAATATGAAGGTATGCCGTCACTGGACGGCCATAAAGTATTGCTGCGAGCCATGAATGAATGTGGAGTATCGCGTTTGATTGATTGGGCTACCCCAAGCGTACCGTTTGAAAAAGATAAAAAATCATTTATAACCGTTGTACCCAGTATTATGGCTAGTGTTGCATTAAAACAAGCAAAGAATGAAATGGTCGCCATCGGGGAGCTTATTTCAAAATCCGGTCTGGAGTGGACATTGGTGCGGTTTATGGCTCCAAAAGATACGCCTTATACCGGTAAAATCAAGGTCGGATTTGGCGACGTTAAAATGAGCTTCAATATCTCTAGGGAGGATATTTCCGCTTTTATGATTGAGAAAATACAAAGCAAGGAGTTCATTCGTTCTATGCCGATTATAGGCAGTTAATGAATGCTACCAGCGTCATTGGAGGCGGGATTTATATTTGGATTTTGTATGCCTTATTATCCGCATTATTTGCGGCATTGACGGCTATATTAGCTAAAATGGGTATTGATAACGTAAATTCCAACTTGGCAACTGCGATAAGGACAGTCGTTGTGTTGATTATGGCATGGGGAATCGTATTTGTGGCCGGCAAGCAAAATGAGATAACGAGTATAAGCCAGAAAAGTTTGCTCTTTCTTATTCTTTCGGGCTGTGCTACTGGATTGTCATGGCTTTTTTATCACAAAGCACTTCAATTGGGCGAGGCATCTAAAGTAGTTCCAATTGATAAATTCAGTGTTGTAATTAGTATGGTTTTAGCCTCTGTCATTTTAGGTGAGGCGGTAAATATAAAATCAATCATCGGAGGATTATTGATAACCATAGGTACTTTCGTTCTTATTATTTAATTTGGAGGGGTGATTCCAATGGAAACCATGAAAGCAATCTCGAGGAGAAAATCAATCCGGTCCTATAAGCAAGATCAAATACCTGACGAAGTTTGTCATATTAACGGCAGGCTGCGCCTGTTGCTTTAGGAAAGTATGATTCCCTGCATTTAACTGTTGTTCAGAATAAGGAAATGTTGGAAAGGATTTCGGCAGGCATATCTAAAGCTCTAAATAAGGAAAATGCAATGTCTTATGGGGCGCCGACAATTGTTCTTGTTTTATCTAAGGATTTAGGATTCCCTGGCATTGACTATGCTAATACAGGCTGTGTTTAAGGATTCGTAATTTTCTATAACTAATTCCGCACATCCGACTTTACTGCTTAAATTGCTTTATTCACATTAGAGGGCGCAGACATGGACATGACAAGCATTGCCATTACTATCGGAAGTTAGCTAAACTCTATGATAATGATGCGGTAACGGCGTTTCTTGCGTGGCTTCCGATGGCTTTAAATATGTCCGAGTTGAACGGCAATGAGAAATAATATTATCTACCGGACAGTCTGTCGACCGATTCTCAGCGGGTGGGAAGTGCCAATGCCGGTGATTTGATGCTGCACGGTTCTGATTGTCTAGTGTTGTTTTATGAGAGTTTGACTACCTCTTACAGCTACACCAAACTCGGTTCTATTGAGAATGTTTCAGGTTTAGCGGATGCATTGGGCATGGCAACGCAGAAGTTACTATCTGCGCGGATTAAAGTCCCTTTGCTTGGTGCTTTTTCAAAATCATTCGAGAAAAGCTTTCGCCAATTCTTTTATTTCTTCCGGCAATTTTTCCGGCGGTTGATTTTTTAATGGTTCTTCTGAACCGGCGGCTAATGCAGTGTCATAATACCAGTATTTGAATTACACCATAGCCATTGTTTTCTCAATAGCTTTTTTTGTTCTTTTACTACCTCCAGACGCTCATAAAACAAATCGCGTCTTTTTTGTAATGTAGCATCGTCCTCCTCATGCCAATCCGTATATTGCTTAATTTCTTTGATGGACAGTCCTGTTGATTTCAAGCACTCAATCATTTTTATTATACCGATCTATAAATCGGTAAATACACGAATACCGCCGTTACTTCGGCCTATCGTGGGAAGTCACCCTTCCTAATCGTAGTGACGCAAAGTTGAATTAGTGATGCCGGTAATATTGGAAACTTCACCGATGGAGTAGTACATTTTTGCGCCTCCTCTTATCCTAAAAAATTTACTTTCCCTCTTGACTTAAAATTGACTTTAAGGTTTAAACTATTATATAACCGCATGATTAGTCTGTCAATCTGAAAAAACAAGGAAGGAAGATGATTCAATGCAATACGCAGACTTTGGCAATAAACTTGGTATGGGAGCGATGCGTCTGCCTGTCAAACAAGATGAACCCGGAGCTCCGATTGACTATGAAAAAGGCGCAGGCGATTATCGATTATGCTATCAATCACGGGATAAATTATTTTGATACTGCCTATATCTAGCATAACGGTGAATCGGAAGCATTTTTAGGTAAGCCTAACCCCTACCATAGCAATAAAAATAAATGGAGCAGTGCCACGATTATGAACATAACGGCAAGCGTAAGGTTGTATCTTTCAAAAATCATAACATAATTCGCAATGATTTTGATGATTGGATTATCGTTGAGGATACCCATTCCCCCAAAGACTTATGGCTTGAAGCACAAGAGATAAGCAAAAGAAACGACAAACAAACCGTAAGACGTAGTGCTAATGGAGAAGTATCAATATTTGCAGGGATTATTAAATGCAGTTATTGTGGTGGAAATTTAGTTTTCAACCGAAAGGCGCTGAAATCCAAAACAAAAGAGTTCTTTCGCTGTAGCACCTAGTGTAGCAAAAGTTCTACCGTCATTCCTACCATCATAAACTGCGATTATACGACTAGATTGCTGAACCATATACCGATTCCGTATCATAAAACATGGCGGCGAATATTTGTTAGAGTGAATTTGTACAATATCACAGCAACCGATAAGTTTTTGAAAATTCATATCAGCTGTTTTCATTCGGGTGGGATAAGAAATAGCCGCTTCGAGAGTAATCTGATATTCGACTTTTAATTCTGAAATGAGGGAAGCAAAAATTAAGTCCGTACCCTCAGCAAACCCACTGATGAAGTGAATATATCTATCATTTTTTTCTGAATCAGTTCCTTATGCTGTTGTGATACCAGAAACCGAACCAATGTATCTTTTTCAGCCAAGATTATTCACCCCTTTTCTCTGAGGGGGATTTTGTCTTTCGTCTTTCTTTTTGCTTGGTCTGCCATTCAGCAAACTCTCGCCGCCCGTCCTCGCTCTCGAAATATTTCTGTATTTCAGGGAGAAGGCATCGGGCAAGATTTTCGATGTCATGTTGTGGGATAACATAATCTTTCTCATCCTGTCATTCCTTCCGCTATTCAGTTTTCAAGGTTCGATAGTGCTAAAATTTTCTTGAATCAGTTGTATATTGTTGCTATAATTTGAAATATAAAATATTTTTGTTGCGTTGTCAAATATTTAAAACGTGAAACTAACAACTGCAACAAAAACATTCATTAAGGAGGAAATTTATAATGGATGACAATTATTTTTTACCGTTTCCACGGCGTTTCCGATTACTCATTGATGAAACAAGGGTAAGCCAGCAGGAGATAGCGGATTTCGTTGGCGTTTCTCGCCAAGCGGTATCACAATGGAAGGATGGCAAGACTATTCCCGACATATATAATTTCAGAAAGATAGCGGAATTTTTCAAAGTGCCATATGAATATTTGCTAGGAGAAACAGACAGTAAGGTTCGGGAGAATATGAAAATTGTTGAAGAATTGAAGTTGTCGGATAGGGCAATAGAGCGGCTGCTTAAATGGGGTGCCGCCGAAAAAGAAAATAAATCTGACGTTCCACGCTATGAGGTTCTTTCAGATTTATTATCAGCTAATGATTTTGAATTGTTTATTGACTCTGTGCGAAAATTCATAAGCGAATATCTTGGACACCGTTTTTACGAAGATGAAGAAAAGGAAAATGAATCACTAATTTATACGGACACTTCGCTTGACGCCACTCCTTATGAGCTTGACCAGTATGCCCGGACAATAGGATACCGCACAATCAGTGCAAGAGATTTTTCAGATTTATTCAGGCATCAAGCGTTGGAAATTTTAGGACGTATTTTGGAACTCATGCCGGAGGATTATTATGCGGCTTATCAATTAACCTCAAATGATGGAAAGATGCAAATTAGGCAGGCGGATGATTTTACTGTAGCGTTTTGGTGCGCATACGGGCATAAATTTCATCTGTAGGCCACGCAAAAAGGCAGGGCATACATTTTATCTGTACCCTGCCTTTTTTATTAACTCTGCATGATTTTATTGCAAATCTTCGATATAAAGCACAAATCCGAACCCATCTCTTATCGGTATTGGGTTCGGATTATAGCGGTTCAACGAAGAGGGCGGGATTTGAACCCTCGCGTCGCTTAACGACCTTACTCCATTAGGGCTCTAAAAACAACCATTTTATAAGGTATAATTGCATATTGTGTGTTATATGCGTGTTATAGAAAATGAAAATAAATAAAAATTCTACAATCAAGTGTTACCATGACATACTTGTTTCAGAAGGCAAAAAGAAGCGGGGTTGCCGCTTCAGATTGTCGACATATGGCCTTTTGATTTACCAAGATCAAGAAGCCATTTGTTTTTATAACATATTTTCTCTGAAACCTCAAAAAGCAATAAAAATAGTCGTAAAAATAAAAGGGTTAGACCGTTCTTCCACAACCTGCTTGCCAATTTCTTTAAATTCATGTACGCAAATAAGAGGTTTAATTCCATCTTCACTCTGGATAAACCTCTGTGCTTTGCATAACGCATACCATGAAGCTCTTTAGCATCCGCACAAGCTCGTTCAATGTTTTGCGCGTAAAGTTCCTTGCTTCCCGTAGTATGCCTTATATCTTCCGCTTTTTCGAGATATTCTTCCCATACATGACGAGTAATGAGCTTCACATGATTTTTACTTTCCGTACATTATTTTAAATATGGACAATCTTTACATTTTTCAGGATTGCTCTTATATTCCTTGTGACCATCACGATTCGTTGTTGAATAATTTAATACTCCATTATTAGAGCAGATGTAACAATCATAGTATTCATTCTAGGTTTCTGTCAAGCAAAAGACTAAACTTTTTTAATTTATAAAGGCTGCAAACAAATTATTTGCAGCCTTTATAATAGGTTCTTGAAAAGCTATTTAACTCACATTAGGGAGATTAAGGTGTAATGCAGAAAATGCTTATTTTCTCCACCTATCATAAAATGAGATTTCATCAACACTTTTCGTACTTTTTTCTCCCGGTATTTCATCCGCGTAGCCAACAGGAAGCAGAAACAAGCAAGATAAGTGTTTCGGTAGATTCAAAATTTCAGACGCTCTTTCAGTGTCCAGATAACCAATGAAGCAGGCCGACATACCATGAGCCACGGCGGCAAGAAAAATATGTTCACCCGGAACACAGGGACCTCCATTGGCGAATAGCTTGTTCATAGTTCTTCGGTCAGGGCATTGATTTGCATATTGCACAAACTTCTTGCCAAATCGTAAATAGTTTACGGCAAGTCCAAAATCATCTTCCGGCTGATCTTTGAGATCCCATGATATGTCCGCACACAAAGCAAACACCACCGGCGCAGACGCTATCCACATCTGGCCGCCCGCCGCTTCTGCTAATTGCGTTTTTAACGTTTGATCTTTGATAACGCCAATGACGTTGCCTTGACCGTTGCCCGGGGTAGGAACGAGCCTTGCTACTTCCAGCATTTCTAGGATAGCATCATCGTGAATGGGAATGTCTTTAAATTTACGAACCGATCTCCTGTTTTTGATTGCTTCATGCAACTCCATAATTATTTTTCCTCCTTTTGAGCAACGACGCACATTTCTTTCCCGTCGTCGCAGTAGTCAATCCCCTGTCATGTTCCCATAAAAGGTTTTGGCTCTAAACCCGGCTGTATCTAAGTCTCGCGAAAACTCGTCTTTCGTAAAAGTATGCTGAAAGTTGTTTATGTGCCTGACATTTTGCTCTGTAATAATGATGTGCTGATCTAATATTGTGCTTTGCTCATCATATCTGTAAAACGAGTTTAAACATAAATGCGGCTCCGCACAGAAAAAACCCTTCTCCGCATACTCCCAACTTTTACGCTCCTGTTGGTCAGAAAAATGTTGCGGTGTAAGCACTTCAAGTATCAATAACCCTCCGGGTCTTAATGCTGTGTATATCTTTTTTAGTAGCTTTGCCCTATCTTCTGCTGAAAGTACGCCGAAATCATAATAAATCAGCGTAATAAGGTCAAATTGCGCTGCAAAGTCCAACGTGAGATAGCTTTGGTAGTGATAGGTTATGGGCAGATTCTTTTCTTGTGCTGCATTTCGTGCATAGTTTATAGAGCGCTCCGAAAAATCCATTCCTGAAACGGCGTAACCCGCTTCCTGAAATTCCTCAGTGTAAATACCGGGGCCGCAGCCTAAATCCAACAAATCACGATATTTTTCCGCAGGAGCAACTGAACCAATCCATTTGACTATTTCCCGTACAGTCGCATGATTTCGTGTCGCTGCATCCCAATCAGGGTTTAAGTGGGCTTCAAGCATACCCTTCGAGATATGCTCATCAGTCCATAGTTCACCTGTGCCTTTTTCGTAAAGCGCGGGTTTCTTCATAATAGACATTAACGCTGTAAACATAAAGTCTCCTCTAAAATTTTTATTTGTGATAACATGGACAAAATAAAAAAGCCGTGGGTATCATCCCACAGCTTCAAAAACAAGCTAATCAAGTGCGGAATGATAGATATAAAACGTAATCTGTACACGAAAAAAGTCGCTCCAAGCAACTGTTTTTTCATGTTCAATTATGTTTTATCTATCTTTTCCGCATATCGCTTATATTACCGATTATGTAATATCAAGCGTTACCGAATAGCACCGACTCCTTTAGTTCATGTTATCACAAAATCATAATAGCAAAATGATTATTGATTGTCAATGGAAAATTCATCTCCGAAAATATAAGAGGCTGTGTGAATACCAAAAAAGCCTATTGAAATATTGTATAATAATACAAATAATCTCGGAGGGGAAGCCTGTGTTACGATATTTCTCCGTCTCTTTTTGAATCCATTTCTTTTGCTTATTGCCGTTTCTGTTTTTATATTTTCGCACAGCCTAATAAATTTTCTGTGACAGACATTATTCGAATAATGATATCTATTATAGCACGATTAATTTTAAAAGGCTATCGGCATATGAATGTCGACAGCCTGCGCCTGCTAATTGCAGGCGGTTTTAAAATATAATTTATTTACCAACTATTTCTTGCACTTCTCTTGTGAGAACGTCTCCACCTTGAGCTTTCCATTGCTCTACAAACTCGTCAAAATAATCCAAAGGTTTTTCGCCTACTATTATTTTTAAGTAAGTTTCGCTTTCCAGCTTATCAAGGTTAGGTTTTAAATCAGCCATAGACTCGGTTGTATATGAGTAAGCCGACCTTATGACAGTACCGGACTGAGCTGCTACGTTTGAGCCTATATAACGTGTATAATAATCTGCCCATCCGTCCGGGTTTTCTCCAATTGCATAATCTCGCGCGGATGTCGCCATGTTTCTGTCATGCTGTGTAGAAGTCGGGTCGCCTACATCTGTGCCTTCTTCTATCATTTCTTTTGCCAGCCTTCCCACGCTTGGTATGATGTCGGCATATTCAAGGTTAAGGTTTGCTGTCGGGAACATATCAGCCCAGCTTGCGGTTGCGTTTCCGTCTGGGTCGATACTGTCTATTCTTGCTTTATCTTCCTCATTAAAGCCTCTCCATGCGTTATATTCAACATTAAGCACTTTAACTAAAGCTTCGGGGTTAGAGAATTTTTTGCTTACTAACATCATGTTTTGTACAGGAGAAGGCCATAAGTGGCTGTAGTTGCCTTCAGAATCCACAGGAGCCTGAGCGCAAGCCAAGTCTAATTCAGGGTCAATTTTATATAAATCGCCCATACTCCACGGGAAGCCCCACCAGCCGAACCATATGCCGGTTTGCCCGCTTGTGATTAAAGCTTCTTTGGCGCCGTCTGTAGTGCGTGTCATAAATTGTTTATCAATTAATCCTTCGGCGTACCAGTCGCGTAAAACGGCTAGGCCTTGTTTTACTTCTGGCGCGATAGAGCCATAATAAACATCGCCGTTTTCATCCCTCAGCCATTGGTAAGGATAAGCGTTCAAAGCATAGAATATGGCGTTTCCGCTGAATCCTGACGCGTATCTGCCGATTGGGTTGTTAGCGTCCAGCGAAAATCCTAAGTTGCCTTTGCCGCCGACATTCTTGCCTACAAACGCTCTTAAAACTTCAGTGATATCATCAATTGTCTTTGGTACTTCAAGATTGACCTGATCAAGCCAGTCTTTTCTCACCCATAAAAGTGAATGGCCGTAACCATAGTTTCCGGAAGCAATCGCGTACAATTTTCCGTCGTCTTCAATAAAGGAAACCGAGGTTTGTGCCGTTATAAGTGTCGAAAACGCCCTTCATATAATCGCCCGCGCATTTTTCATATGCTTCGCTCAAATCGGCTAATAAGTCATTTTCATATAATTGCTTGTAAAGGAGATAATCGCCACCCGCCAGTGTAAATGTGTCGGGTATATCGCCGGCGGCAAGGTTTAATGAAAGCTTATTGGCAAATTCAGTCCTCTCAACCTGCCATAAAATTTTAAATTCTACGTTAAGCTTGTCTTTTAATATCCTGAGAACCTCGTTATCCTCCATGCTTTCACCTGGAGCCCAGACAGTAGTAGGGCTGTAATACCTTGCTGTGGTGATAGTCAATGTTTCGGGATATGGAGTATATGGCGACATAATATCATCTGTTTCCGCTGCGGCTTCTGTTGCTGTTTCAGTAGTCGCCGCTGTTTCAGCCGCTTTAGTAGGTGTTTCTGTGTTTGTATCACCAGTATTATTACTTCCGCACGCGGCTAATGATAATGCCATTACAGCCGCCAGCATTATACTAACAACTTTTTTCATTTTTATTCCTCCTAGAAAATAAATATTCTTACTCTTTTACCGCGCCCATGACGATACCGGTAACAAAATATCCTTGTAAAAATGGATATATAAGCAGTATAGGTATCATTGATACAATAACCTTTGCCGCGTTAAAAGTTAGGTCTGACATTTCCAATTGTTTTAAAAGCTCTTCTTGTGTCAACTCAGCCATTTTAGCCGGGTCAACCATTGCTGTCAATGATTGTATATAGGTCTGCAAGGGGACTTTGGCAGGCGTATTTATATAGATTTTACCTCCAAAGAAAGCGTTCCAATGCCCTACGAAAGCGAAAAGGGCGATGGTTGCGATAACAGGCTTAGCAAGCGGTATGAAAATCTTTGTCAAAATGAATATTGGGCTGGCGCCGTCTACCCATGCCGCTTCTTCCAAAGCACGCGGAATGCCCTTGTAAAAGTTCATAACAAGTATAACGCTAAAAACGGGAACAGCCCCAGGAATTGTTAAAGCCCAAAAAGAGTCCATTAGCCCCAGGTATTTTATTAACAGAAAGTTGGGTATCAGCCCTCCGCTGAAAAGCATTGTAAATACAATAATCCACATATAGACGTCTCTGCCTTTAAAGACTTTTTTGTCTTTAGACAGAGGAAACGCCATCAGGACGCTAAACAGTATGTTAAGCCCGCCGCCTATAATAACGATTACAATTGAATTATAAAAGGAGCGGAAAAATTGTGGTTCCTTTAATATAGCCTGATACGAGCTTAAATTAAAGTTTTTAGGAAGAAAATATACTCTGCCCAAAGCCGCGTTTGTTCTATCGCTGAAGGATATGGCAAGTGTGTTAAGCATAGGGGTAAGGCAAGTAAAAGCGGCTAGAACTAATATGAACATAATACAAAAATCTACAATTGTCAATTTTCTTTTCATTATATACCACCCGCCCCTAAAATATTCTATAATTCGCAAACTTATCTGCGAGCTTGTATGAGGTAACGATAAGCACAAAGCTGACCACCGATTTCAACAGCCCTACCGCCGTACCCATGCTGTACTGCAGTTTTTGCAAGCCCATACGGTAAACGTAAGTGTCTAAGATATCAACGGTTGTATAAACCAAAGGGTTGTACAATGTAAAAATCTGCTCAAAACCCGCGTTTAAAACTCCGCCGAGTGCCAAGGTACCCATCAATATTATAGTAGGTTTTATACTGGGAAGGGTTATATACGACATTTTTTGAAACCTGCCCGCGCCGTCCATTTCGGCTGATTCATAAAGCGAAGGGTCGATATTTGTTATGGCAGCTAAATAAATTATCGCTCCGTAACCAAACCCTTTCCAAACGTCTGTAGCAATTATAATAGGGCGGAACCAAGTGTTGCTGGCAAGAAAAATTATTTTCTCACCGCCGAAAAATTCTATTGCCATATTAATCATGCCGGTATAAGAAAATATGCTCCCAAACATGACAGCGAGTATAACCCAAGACAAGAAATTAGGTAAATAGCAAATTGTTTGGACGATACGCTTAAATTTGGATATGGTAATCTCGTTTAGCAACAGCGCGAATATTATAGGGGCAATCATACCCAAAATAATCTTGAGAAGCGCTATATACACGGTGTTGTAAAATACTTGGTACACATCGGGAAAGTTGAAAATAAGCTTAAAATTTTCCAAACCGACAAACGTCGAGTTTAATATGCCTTTTGCCGGAACGAACTTTTGAAAGGCAATGACAATGCCGAACATAGGAAAGATACTAAAAATAAGCAGCATTATCATTCCGGGCAAAAGCATCAGATGGTAATAAATTTCATTTGTTTTGTTCCTCAAAGCAACATGACCCCCTATTGAATAAATTATATAATTGCAAACAACAAACAGCAAAACAATTCAATATATCATGGTAAAATATATGCCGTTATAATTGCCACCGCATTAGCCGGTTTTATAGTATTTAATTGCACAAAAAAACCCGCAAATTAAAGCTTATCAGACTTTTTACCTAACATTACCAATGAAATTCAGTTAGGAAAAAATCTGTTATATAAAGGAACTTACGGGTTTTAGTTTGCTTTGCAAGCAGTTTGGCTCATGTTAAAAAGGCTAATAAATTTTTGATTAATAAGAACCATGCGGCTATTGTACATATGTAGTAAAAAAATTTGCTAATAAAATATAACGAAAATATGAATTTAACAATGTTGCATAATCGTTTTGATGCATTTTATCTAACAATCTAAATTAGTGTACTATATAACCAATAAAAAAGCAAGTATTTTATTATTTTTACTTATATGTATTTTAAAATGTATTAAAGTGTTATTTATTATTGTTAAAATTTACATGCATAATATAACAAGGGCATTTAAAGCTGCGTTTGTTTGTGTTTATTAGCGGAATTGTAAAACATACGAAGGATTCCACATAAGCTTCTGTCAAGCTCAAGACTAAATTTTTATAATAGGTTCTTGAAGAGCTATTTAATTCACATTGGGAGACTAAAACGTAATGTAGAAAATGCTTATTAGACATGGTTTGTTACCGTTCCTTCAACAGTAAATAAATCGCATAAATATTCATATCCCAATTTTTCAGCTAACTTATATGAAGCAACATTATCGTGCCAACATGTCCAGATGGGAACTTCATTTTTATTTAGTGAATAATGTAAATATTTCGCACAAACTGCCAAAGCATATCCTCTATGACGATAAGCATTTAAAGTATCAATACCCGGTTCAGTAATGATATTCTCCATAAACGGAATATCAGGAGCTCCGGTTACACTAACCAAAATATTATCATCATAAATTCCGTAACATCTGTTATTTTCGGAAATTTTTGTGAAATAATTAAACAACCAGCCATCAGGCGACGCATCTGGATGTTGCGTCATAAAAAATTCTAAATAATCATTATATTGTTCTTTAGTCAACTTCATTACCTTTGATGTATCTATATTTTCAGGTAAAACATTAAAATAGTGCGCTCTACGATGTCTTAATTTATCGGCAAATATTTCTTTTAATTTTATAACACCATCTGCAACGGTTAAAATATGTTTAAATTGGTTTTTAAAATGAATATCGTTATTTAATTCCGGTGAAAAAGATATAAATAAACTTTCTGGAAATACAACACAATACATTTCTAAGTTTCTTGGATGGCCTTTGGGGCAAATACGCCTTTTGTCTGTATTTATTAGAAAAACGCCTTTTTTATCAAGGTTTTCAATTGGAGTATCTAACCATGCTGCATAATATTGTAAAGTTCGTGAATAATTATATTTCATTGCTTTACACATCCTTCTTCTGGAAATATAAATTATCTACTCCTTATCTACCTATAGCGTAAAGATTTAATATGATTCAATTATATCATATTTTGCTATAAATGTAATTTATTAAAGTGTTTCGCTGTATAATTCTGTCGAATTTTATATACCGCGTCAACTATTACATTTTTAATGCCTTCATATTGCATTTTGAGTTTGTTATAAAGTGACGGAAATACTGATGAATCATATAGGTTTCCTGCTGTCGTCTCAAATCCTAAAATATAGTTGTTTCTATCGCAAGCTACAGGCAATATAAGCAAATACTTTTTTATATTCATCCTTATGGAAAAAACCACGCTTTTGCAAACGGATCTTTTTATATGGCTTTTTTATTCGGCGCTTTGGGGTGTTTTCAGAGCGTTCTGAAGCGGGGCTGCCACTTCCTTAGTGGGGTTATTCGTTATTCAGTTCTGCTTGCAACTTCTTGATTGTGGATTCGTCAAGGCCAGTATGTTCTGATATAGCCGAAACAGAAATTCCACGCTTCAACAGCTTTTTAGCTATTTCAACTACTTTTTCCTCTAACAGCATTGCAGCTAAATCAGTCATTCTTAACACCTCCAAAATCTTATCAACATTGCTCTTGTCTAATTATCTGCTTGTTTCATTCCCACATAAATGCTGTATAGGCGTGTTTTGCTTAGTTCATGATTTATTGTTTCCACTCTCTTCCGAGATGTATTCCATAATATCAGCAGGTTGGCAATTCAACGATTCACAGATTTTTACAATGACTTCCGTTGTCACTGTTTGGCCTTTTGAGAGTTTGGCTAATGTTGGGGAAGAAATACCCGCTATTTCAAGTAAATCAGTTTTTTTCATACCACGGCGAGCCAATAAATCAAACAATTTAAAATACCTTAATGGCATTTCATCAACTCCTTTTTTTAATATTAGTATACGTTAATTTATTATAAACATCAACTAGTATTTATTAAAAAAAGTTAAAAAATTATTGACAAAAGGTATTGATTTTTATATTAGCATATATTAATATTATATTAGCAATAGAAAGTAAATAAAAAGCAACCGCTAATACCTGAAGGAGAAGCAATCACAATGTATAACAAATCAGAAATTATAAAAAACGCCTGGAGCAAATTCAGAACCCGCAATTATGCGACATTCGCCGCCGCCCTTCGCCAAGCATGGCAAGAAGCAAAAAGGACAGCCGAGAAGAGAAGCCAGGGCTATGTTATGGTAACGGAACTCAATGTAGGCGACACCATAGCAGTAAACAGGTACGGCGGAGGATAACAGTTTCAGCACAGTCATTACAGAAATCCGAACTGGTATAAAATTTCAAGGTTGTGCGAAAGAGCATATTGTAATCCATTTCGGCAACCCAGAACACAAAAACAACATCTGTATGGAAGTTACTGAAATGATTAAAAGAACCGCACAAGCTCAGGCAGTTAAAGAGACAATTGCCGCATAAAAAGAAAAAACACTCACTAAACCGTCCAAAGTAAATGTGAGTGCCTTCCGCTACACCAAGCCGAAGCTAGGTTATACAAGTATAATAACCTAGTTTGGTTTGGCAGTCAATATCTAGTTTAAGGTAGGTTTTTTGAAGAGAGGAATTGATGGCATGGTCGAAGATGTTAACATAGATGGAAAAGGCTTAAAAATTAAAACCTCATTTGGAATGGAATTTAATGTATACGGCCCGGTAACATACAGCCCCGAATATGATACTTACTATTGCGATGGACAAAGTTGGCCCTCTGGAATCGTAAGAGAGGTAATAAAATCGATATAAAGTTGACGAAATAAATTTGAAATTCAAAATAAGAAATGCCAAACAACCCGAACGCCAAACCGAACACGCCGAAGCGCGAGCTGATAGATGTGATGGTTATGCCGAGAATGCGGCAGAACGTGCGGAGCAATTGCAAAAACCACTCAATAATATGCGCGGCGATATTGCCTTGCGAAATTGGGTTTTACAGCGACCACTTGCTCAATGGGAGCAGTTTCAGTCCTTTCAGGAATATCAATTATGCCTGAATCTCGTTCCAGAGGGAGAACAAGTAACTTGTTAACTCGCTCCATTCCAACTTTCGCTGCCTGATAATTGGTCGGTATAGCATATATGATGTTCAGCGCTTCGCCAATCATATTCGCAAAAAGCATGAATGACACAATCTGGCCGACAGTCATTTCTCCACGTATAATGAAATATGCACCCGCGATAAATATCAGAGGATTCATTACATGACCAAAACACCTACCAAAGGTTTGTATCTTTTGCTCTCTTAACGTTTTATTCATTCGGGCTTTTTCCGCACCTGACAGCAACCTATGGTTTTTAACCACGAAAACTTTTTCAAGGCAAAATGATTTCAACATGAGCATAAAATCAAGGCTAGACCCTAAGAATCCTGTAGTTTTAGCTACCATCTCCCTTTCTGCGGTATTCAGTTTATGCAATTTTTTTGACAGAAGCAACGATGGAAGCATAGCCAATGGGACAACGGGGATCATAACAAGCGTTAGCTTCCAGCTCATGGTAAAATAAGCCGCAAAAACAAGAAACACCTTAGCTGGTATATGACCGATTGAAAACAGGGAGTTCAACCACGGGCGGAAAACTTCGGTGTCGTTCGTAATAGTCGAAAGCAAATCCCCATCCTTTATTTTTTCCAGTTCCGCAAATTCAGTACTACACAATATGCACCCTAGATGCTCACGAATGTTTTTCATAAATCTATTCGTCATTCTTCCTGATAACAATTCTACAAAGACATTAGCAGCGATGTTGATAATCACTGCAACGCTAATAATAAAGAATTGACGGATAACTGTTCTTGGAATCCATCATCGACTGAATCGATAATGATTCCAAGATAATTAAGTAAGAAAAAATTGCGCTGTCGATGTCACTGCTGCACATAAAGAGACAGTTACTAAACCCGGCAAAAATCCTTTCCCATATATCGAAAACATAAATCTCCGCAACATTTTCGGTGATTGCATAAATACACCTCTCCAATGAATGAACCATTCACTCATTTATATTCATTTTATTTGGCACGCTTTCGCGTGCCGAGGTTTTAAAAAGATATGTTGTTTTACTCATAGCATATTGGAGTTATTCCACATAAACGTGCCCCTTCTATATCGCAATTTATATCATCGCCACAATGCCAAATATCTTCAGATTGTAAACACGATTTTTTGAGAGCGATTTCAAAGATACGCTTGTGCGGTTTACGAAAAACATATTCACTTGATGCAATAATAAACTCGAATTTATTATCTGGTAAAAGCTTATCTATTCGGTTTTTTAATGCGAGTCCGCTCATTCCGATATTACTGATAACACCTGTTCTTATATTTATGTTATCCAACAAAAATAACAATTCAACAATTCCCTTTGTTGGTTCTGCCGGAGCAGCATAATCCTAAAATACAGTTTCAAGTTCCAACGGCGATACAGTGGGCTTTATATGAAAGTAATGATATAAATAGTTTTGAAATGGGTGATTATGCACTTCAAGAAATACCAAGTGGCGAGTTTCTGGATTAAATCGACCAATATCCTTATTCAACTCGTTTGCCAAAGATTGAATTTCTTCTGCTATAATGTTTAAGGGATTATGTACGCATTGTTCAAGGGCTGCTCTTGTGCCAACAATTCCATTAAACGAATCTTCAGACATTAAAGTTTGCCCATAATCAAAAAATATCATTTTAGGCTTAATCAAAGTCACATCCTCCATTCACAAAAGATAAGCTTTATTCGTTGGTATAAGGGTATTGTAATATGCTTAATTGTTATTTTCTACAAAAATTTCGCTTTCACATAAATAGCGGTGCTTGATTTAACCATTGTCGAAGGTTCGCTGATTTTGTCGAACGGTAAATCGCGCTGTAAATTCGGCGAACCTGCCGAAAAAATATGTTTAGGTAAGAATAAAAAGGGCTAAAGCAATTTCTTGCGTTTTAGCCCTATAAAACATCTGATTTTTTAGAGTATATGAAGCGTTTTTATTTTATTAAAATTTGTGCTTAGGTTATGTAGAAATATACCTTATTACGAATTTATAATAGGATAGCAATTCAGAAAATGCTCTTAATGAGTGCGGCTTCGTCTTGTGTTTTCTTCTTTTTTCAACCAATGTCGTATGCCTTTTTCTGCAAATGGTTCATCTTGGAAACGCGGAATTATATGCAAATGAGCATGAGGTACTTCTTGCCCTGCTACTTTTCCTACATTCCAACCTAAATTATAGCCTTCAGGCCTATATTTTTGATCAAGATACTGTTTAACAGTATCTATCATCTTTTTCGTATCGCTCCATTCTTGTTCCGATAAATCAAAAGGTGTTGAAACATGTGATTTTGGGATAATGACATAAGAACCTATGAGTGTTTTATTAAATTGTTTACCATTAGCATCTGTTGAAGGCACACCTACAACAAACTCATTTTCAAATTTTATATCTTCGTCCAATTATAAATAACCTCCTATGCAAAGTATAAATTTAATTTACCATGCCCATAAATGCATTTTCTTTGTTCATATTGCTATTTGATTTTTGTTTTTGCACAACCTGGCTTATAATGGGACGTTGGCAATTACGACATTAAAGGTATATACTCCATCAGCAATGTGTTAAATAATATTTCCCCAACTCAACATCAGTATTTTTAATATGTGAAACTATCCATTGGACAATTGAATTATTTAAGGAAAGGGTATATTTTGCAGACGGCCCATTTGTCAGATATTCTATTTTTAATTTTCGGAGTTCATTTATAAAAAATTGATGTTGGCCTTTATGCCAATCATATTTGGGATAGCCGCATTTAATCTGCAAATTCTCTTCATCAGCAAAATGCTCTATAACATATTCTTCTAAAAATTTTAGTGTTTTTTCGGTTTCTTCTTTTGTGATGGAACCCACGCCTAGTTGGGTAACAGCATTTAAACGGCTTACAAGTTCCTTATGTTGATTGTCAATTCTAGCAACTCCTGTTTCATGTTCTTTTGTTAATGTAATCATAATTTCTCCTCCCTTAATCGCGATTTATTGTTACAATATTTGTTCACTTTTCTGTCTGTTATAAATATCCCATTATATAAAGTAATGCACATACATAATTTATACCTTTGTTTTCTAAGTTTAGTGTAGCATAATCAACACTAGCATGCAATAAGTGAATAACTATTAATCAATATTCATTTATAAATACAAAATTTGTTTTTGTGGAC
>JALQSN010000250.1:0-71826 GCA_023690525.1 Holotrichia oblita
CATTAAACTGCGAATACCATTTATTTATAATAGTCTTACTGTTGGCTTCAATAATTCGCATTAAGTTTCGCAATGTATTCTGGGGAATTTTAGAAGCGTTATTACAAAGCAAAGCTTTTCCTGAACTAGTTATCCAAATTTTGGTTGCGTTAGCAGAAGCTCTTCCTTCTGCAATATGCACATGCACTGGTTCAAGTGGATTATTTTCATTTGACCAGAAGTAAACGATATATGCACCAATTCTAAAGATTTGAGGCATTTAATACTCCTCCTTCCTTAGAAAATTCCATAATGAGATGTGCATTGTCTCGTATCAATTGCTCAAAATAATCCATTTCCATATCTAAATAACCAGTATTTTCTTCCCAAGTATAATTTGGAAGATAACATATTACACTATGAAATCCATCTTTTAAATTAGGAGTTTCTATATAAACCTTGACTCTTCCGTCAGATAACATCTCAGAATGAGTAATTTCTGTGTCATCATTAAGTGTCATAAATGGGTACATCATAATCATCAACCTCCAAAATTTTAAGTTATGCATAAAATTTCGTCAAAAAAAATGACAAGCTATTATATAAAATTGTATCACAATATGTTAGTTAATTCAACGCATTATCAAAGTAAGTTTTAATTTTAAGTAGAAATATAGATTTATCAGTAATTGTTTTTAAAGTTACTGATAAAAAACGCATGTTCCTGCGCCATAAATCTGTTTATCAGAATGATTTTATATTATAGTTATATTCTGCAATAATAACTGCATATAAAATGTAGATTCAATTTCAAGCCATACTTTTTTACGTCTGTTCTCGCCATACGACATATGGAAGCCTCCAACTGCATATCCTGCTTTTTCTGGCAGCCACTCTTTCGGAAATATGTATGTACCGTTTTCTGTTTTATACTTTTCTAAATAAGTCATTAAGTCGTTAAACCATTTTGTATTTGATGCAGCAGGATATTTTGATATATGCTCCGCGAAAAATAATAGCTTCGGCACATATTCATTTTTCATATAATTTGCAACGTCAAACCAACCGGGATATTGAGGGTCCCATCCCATGCCGTTATACTTCGGGTTTCCTGATTCATACTGCCCCATTACAATTATCCCATAACCAGCGCTTATTTTAGAATGGAAATCGTCGCTGGAAATATACTTTAATACAGTGTTTATCTTCATATCAACGTCAGGACTTTTTATATCGTAAAGTCTGTGCAATCCAATAATATCATATATAAGCGGGAAACAAAAACCATATTTTTGAATAAATTCATATCTTATAAAATGTTCACACTCACGCCAGTTTTTCGGCACTCCGGTAAGCTTTGCTCTTTCTTCCGGATTCATATATATATCGTATCTGTTTTGTTTTGCAAAATTATACATTTCGTCAAGGCTGTCAAGCATAAATTTCAATGTATCTTCGTCTTTTATATTCGCAATGCTTAAAAAATTAGATGTCAATACATCGTCGAATTGAAAGCGTGACGGTTTTATCTTATATTTATTTTTCATCCTGTCAAGATATAACCAAACTGCATCCTGCATTTGTGGCATATCTCCGTGGAGACCTAATTTTATAGCCTTAGGCATTGCATTTTCAAGACAAAAATCAAAACAGCCATGTACCATTCCCCTATGTGCGGCGGATTATGCGGTTTTAAATTGCCAAGCCATAATTGCACCGCTGGATTTTCAAACAATTCCGACTCAATTTTTTTCGCACTTTGCTCATCTTTCAAAAGCTCCCTTGCGACTCTGTAACGGATAGGTGCATCTGCGTTATCCATCAGCCAGTCGCATATTTTTGTATCAATCATTTTGCTTACCCCCACAAATGTATGATATAGGTTAAAATTCGTTTACTTACTTGTCAGTAAAGTCAAAACTAATCATTCCACAATGTGGTATAATTTCTTCATTTCTAAATTGCCGCATAAGCATACCATGTGTAACGACAATTATTTTATTGTATATATTAGTATAATGCTTAAGGCAATTAACAGCTCTAGCCGATAACATTTCTTTACTCTCCCATTTTCTAGTTTCACCTTGTGGATAAATACCTTTATATAAATCATATTCTCTGCCTAAAGCAAAGGCTTCTTCTGATGTTTTATAAGTAAATGTCAAGTCAGGCCGCCATTCACGCAGATCTACTTCAACCTTTATATCCAACTTTACTTCAGATGCAATATAAGCGACAGTCTGTAATGCTCTTGTATAAGGTGACGATAAAATTATCTGTGCTCCATTTAACAAAGAGTCCTTAGCAGCTTTTTTCGCTTGCTCAATCCCTATTTCAGTTAATGGAGATAAATCCCTGCCATGTCCGATAAAAAAACGGTCATCGCATGGCTTATAATCGGGTTCTCCATGTCTTATCATAATTACATTCATTATTTTCACCCTTCTATTATATATTTGCTATTTAAACCTTTTATTGAAGTCACTGTAATTAATAATAATTATATAATTTAAAAGGATATTATTCAAGAAGAAAAAATAATACTTTTATCTTTAATAATACTTTATACTATACTTAAACTTATAATTTTACTGCAAAATAACAAATTATCACACTGATTAAAACGTATAAGATACATTTGGTTATAATGTACATGATGAATTCAACGAAAGATACTATTTCTATACGAATTAGAAAATTAAAATCCTTTCATTTAACCTATTAAAAAGCCGTTGCATAAAGATATTTTACTATTATATATGTTGCATATTAATAATATTGATATATAATATTATTATGCAATACTTTTTGATTTTTGCACTTGAAATATTTACTGTTTATAAGTGATTTAATTGAGGTGTTGAAAATGAAAAATTTTACTATAAAGTTTATTATAATATTTTTTATTTACATTTTTATATGCCTTATTATTATTTTTAATATTAATTACATAAAATTTGATCCTTATAAGGTTGCATTAAAAGAAATTGAAATATATACAGATGACATTAAAAGTTATGAAAAAATTAAGTATGATAATAGAATGACATATGTATTTGATACAGATGAAGGATTAATACTTGTTAATATTAAGCGTATTCTTGGCGTATTATGGATTAGAGAAAATCAGGGAATATACTCATATCAACTTAATAGAGCAATTTATATAGATCATTTTAACTACGAAAATAATACGATATTTTATGGTTTGTATGATAAAGATTTTATTAGTAAAATAATTATTACATTAGAAGATAACATGGAATATGTTTTAGATTATAATGAATCTAAAGTATTTATATTAATGCTACCATGCAGGATTAATAAAATTGAGTATTTTGATAAAAATGAAAATATGGAAGTTTATGATTATTATAAATATAAATAAAAGATATTGTCACTCGTGAACGATAATTTAATAGCTTTTCTCTGATAGAAACACAGTTATTTGGCAGCAAAAATTAGTAGATTATAAGTATTTTTAGTGCAAATCTAATTAGTTATTTAATTTAATACGGTGGTTCACCAACGCCTGTTAAGGAAATGATTGAAAAAAGGAGAACACAACAGTTAGTAAAAGCATAGACATTCATCCTTAAATATGGTATGATATAGCTATGAAAACATATAAACCAAATGAGTTTGCTAAAATGATAGGAGTATCTGTAAAGACATTGCAGCGGTGGGATTATGATGATACATTAACGGCTTGCCGAAACCCCAAAAATAGGAGGTACTATACCGAGCGTCAGTATGACGAGTATATGGGGAATCCAATAGGAAATAAATTAGGTAAGACGGTCATATATTCTCGTGTGTCCAATGTGGGACAAAAAGACGATTTAGGAAATCAAATCGAATTTTTGAAAACATATGCAAATGCAAAAGGGACAATCATTGACGAGGTAATAACAGATATTGGCAATGGATTGAATTATAACCGCAAAAATTGGAATATACTGATTGATGCTTGTATAGATGGCAGAATATCAACAATAATCATAGCACACAAAGACAGATTCATCCGTTTCGGTTATGACTGGTATGAGAACTTTCTTAAAAGATATGGTGTTGATATAGTTGTCGTGAACAATGAGAAGATGTCTCCTCAAGAAGAATTAGTACAAGACTTAATATCAATCATCCACGTCTTTTCTTGCCGTATATATGGTTTGCGTAAGTACAAGAAAAAGATTGGGGGTGATCCTGATGTTACAGGCATTCAAAACAGAGATAAACCCGACGCTGGAACAGAAGCAGATAATCAATAAGACGATAGGCGTATGCCGATATGTATACAACTTCTTTTTGGCACACAACAAAGCGCTACATGAACAAGGGCAACAGTTTATGAACGGCATGGAATTTTCAAAATGGCTGAACAATGATTTTATCCCGAATAATCCTGATAAATCATGGATAAAAGAAGTGAGCAGTAAATCTGTTAAGCAGAGCATAATGAATGCAGACCGAGCATTTAAGAATTTTTTCAAGAAAAATTCGAAGTTTCCAAAATACAAAAAAAAAACAGATCAGACGTAAAAATGTATTTTGTGAAAACAGATGCAAGAGTGATAATTCCATGTGAGCGTCACAGGATAAAGATACCGACTTTGGGCTTTGTGCGGCTCAAAGAGAAAGGATATCTTCCGACTGACAAGATAATCAAGAGTTAAGACAGTATCAAAAAAAGCGGGAAGATATTACGTTTCTGTATTAGTTGATATGCCTGACAATATGCAGGATGCCACAGATAAAGCAAGTGGCATAGGCATAGATTTGGGATTAAAAGATTTCGCGGTAATATCAGATGGAACGCATAAGAAGAATATTAATAAGACGGCAGGAATCAAAAAAGCGGAAAAGAAATTAAAACGTGGACAGCGCAGGCTTTCGAGGAAATATGAGGGACTGAAGCAGCAGAATAAAAATAAGGAAGGAAAAGCTACAAGAAAAAATATAGATAAGCAGGTCATAAAGGTACAAAAACTTCATCAGCGTTTAGATAACGTCCGTACAGATACTATTAACAAGATGGTGAATGATCTGGCGAAGACCAAGCCAAGCTACATAACTATCGAAGATTTGAACGTGTCGGGCATGATGAAGAACAAGCACCTCTCAAAAGCTGTCGCACAGCAGAAATTTTATGAGTTCAGGATAAAACTTGAACACAAGTGCAGACAGAATGGCATTGAATTAAGAGTTGCTGGCAGATTTTATCCATCAAGCAGGCTATGTCATAGCTGTGGTCATATCAAGTCTGATTTAAAATTATCTGACAGGATATACAAATGCGGGTGCGGCTATGAGGCTGACAGAGACTACAACGCAAGCCTTAATTTGAGAGATGCTAAAATCTATAAAACAGCATAATTGCGCTTTAGTAGATATGTACCGATGGCTTAGTCGGGAACTTACGCCTGTGGACTGTTATATCAAATGTTAGTAGCCTGAAATTGGCGAGGACAGACAGGTCGAAGCAGGAATTTTCTTGATATGGATATGTTTGTCCATATTTTAAGTAGCAGGTTTGATACATGGGCATCCGAAGCACGGTAAAGGCTATTATCGTAAAAGACGGAAAAATATTGCTAAACAAATGCTATGGCGATGCATTCGGCGATTATTTTTCATTGCCAGGTGGTGGTCAGCACCAGCATGAAACATTAGAAGAAGCTGTTGTTCGAGAATGTTTAGAGGAAACAGGATATACTGTAGCACCTATCCGGTTAGCCGCCGTATGCGAAACCATTTTGAATGAAGAATCCCGAATGAATAACCCCGAACATACCCATCATCGGGTATATCATATTTTTATTTGTGAAATTCTTGATGATAAAAAAATAACGCCTACGAAAAAAGACGGTACGCAAACCGAAATTGGGAGCGAGTGGGTAGACATAAACACAATTAACGCAATTAATGTTACCCGCCTTTTTCCGATAGCGGTTAGGGATAATATTCAAGCTATCATCAATAAAACGGCACCAGCTTATTTAGGTTCGAATTATTTGGATTAGCAAGGAGTTGGAAACAAGCCAATGCTTTATTGCTAATGTAAAAATATATCTCTTAAAATAATTTGTAAATTTACCTTGTCCTAACTTTAGCAGGTGTCAAGATAGGACAAGGTAAATATGGTTTTGCTATAAGGTGAAATTTAATACATAGGCAAGGACATTTCATATCTGTTTCGTATTTTTTCGCAACCTTTGTATGTTAAATCACCACCACATCTGATAACCTCGCACAAAGTATATAATTTTATCATTTTTCTAGGACATAGCATAATTATATAGATTAACTGGGTAGAACTCATGCAGAAACAACAAGCGCTAATTAATTTTGTTACGATTTTTTAATAATGGGCATCCACAATTCATAACAGATTTTAGGAGGAGTACCACAGTACACTTCAAACTCTGGACTGTTCGCTTTTTCATATTCGGAAGAAGGAAGCCATTCGCCGTAGAAACGCTTGTATAATTCTGACCATATTGACCCCACATCCCTAGTGTCATTTGGGTCAGATGGAAATACAGCCCAAGTTGAGGCAGGAATATCAATGATTTGATAACCGTCTGTCTTGCTTGCGGGGGTTACGAAACTCCATAACATATATCCGTAAGTAGTTGCGTCAATTTGCTTATAATTTAGTAACCCGTTTATTCTGCAAATATCACTCCGTGTAAACATGATTTCAAAAAATGACGGTTTAACTTCGCCTGCATCTGTAAAAAGTTTATCGTACTTAGAGTCTGCCTGCCCGTTGTTAAATTCATTCCAAATCGCTCCTATGTGAGGAAAATACTTTTCATCTTGAATAGTAGAAACTACCCCTTCCAATCCAAATACTTGAAAAGGCGGGGTCTTAACCATGCGATAATTCATTTCGCTAACTCCTTTTATGATTATTTGAAAGGTCATGCGGGGAAACGCTTTTAACGTAGTGTTGGATTTTCTCGCTTCACTTGGCGTAATTCCATGAATCGCCTGAAACGCGCGCGCAAACGATATAGGCGAATCGTAGCCATTTTTTAATGCCAAGTCGATAATTTTAATATTACTTTGCTGTAATTCGAGTCTTGCCAACGTCAACCGCCTGCGTCTGATATATTCCACTATCGAAATGTCTGTAACGAATGTAAACATACGTTGGAAATTATACGTAGAACAACAAGTAAGATTCGCTAGATAATCTAAGTCCAGTTCTTCGTTTAAGTGACATTCAACATAATTAATTACAGCGTTGAGTCTATCCAAAATATTCATAGTATTTCCCTCCCTTCGTCACAATCATATCAAAAATGGTAATTTAAGTCGCAACTTTTTTTGCACACTTTTGTTAGTTATAAAATATAAAATTTATAACAAAACTTAAAAATCATCATTGTATTCACTAAAGCTTATACAGTACGAAACAATTAATAACAACTATTTAAATGAACGGTATATACCTCTTGTGCATGGATGTTGTGTAAAGGTACTCAATGCGTCTTTGCGCATCGTCTGGTACATCTTTTCCTTCTAAATAATCACATAAAATTTCGTAGGTGAGTCCTAACTCGTCTTCGTCAGTTTGATTTTCCCATAATCCTGCCGAGGTGCTTTCGTTAGTATGTTTTTAGGAAGGTAACCGAAAGGATATTTATACTCTGCTAATTGACGTATTTGTCGCTTATCCAAAGTCTTAATTGGTAAAATGTCAGTTCCTCCATCACCATATTTAGTATAATATCCTACAATCGATTCAGTTGCATGATCAGTGCCTATAACAATCAGCTTATCCCTTGCCGATATGTCATACCATTCAATCATACGTTGACGCGCTTTGCGATTTCCAATCATATATTTTGAAGAGTCTGGAGCATACTTTTTATTGCAAAATCGACCACTTCACCTATGTTGCGTACTTCATATTGTATATCCATGCAGTTAATAACATCAAATATATCCTGCATATCCTTCTCCTCGTAATATGGAGTAATAACCCCTAAGAAACGCTTGCCACATTTATCACAAGCCAGCTTGCACAGAGCATTACTCAACGGCACTGTCTATTCCTCCGGATATGCCTAATAAATATCCGTTAGCAAATGAATTGTTAAGCAGATAGTCAATTAACCACTGCACACGATGCTCAATTTCTTCTTCAACATTGATGATTGGTTTTACTCCAAATTGCTTAATTATATCTAATTTACCTATCATTATTTTCCCTCACGCCTACACATTGTGTAAATTCGTTACTTTGATTTTTATTAATATATATTTGGCATTTAATAATGGTATGTTTTGCAGTTTGAAAATCAAGCTTGTTCCAAGCTTGCGTATAATGCTTTTCCGACTGTAAAACATTGGCATTATTTAATGTCAACTATATAGATGTTGTAATTAATATTAATTATAAAGTATGAAATGATGTGATTTAAGTAGTCAAAAGTAAATTTTATTTTTGATTTGTAATATACTTCTGAAAAAGGTGCTGTCAAGGTAGGACAAAGAATTTTTTAAATTATTTTTTGTATTATATAATTAATATAATGAGTAGACAAACTCAAATTCATGCTTTAAAGGAATTCCTTCATTTCCACGCAAAGGAATGGAAGGCTTTAATTTTCTGGATTCGTCAAGCACATTAATATGTACCGCAACTAATTCAAAGCCAAATCTTTGATAATATCGTATTGCATGGATATTATCATTCGTAGTTATTAACCAAACCAGCGTACATTTATTTTCTCTTGCAACATTGATAACAGACTTAATTAAATCTGTACCAATACCACAATTTTCTTTCATGCTTTGCAAAACGAGTATTTCGCATTGAGCATTTTCAATGTTGTATAAAATATATCCTGTTAATTCTCCATTGAGAATCGAAATGAAACCATCAGAGTTAGAGGTATCGTGTAAAATACCTTTTGTAACGACCATTGGTCCTGCCCATTCGTTTTTTATCTGTTCATTAACTTGGGTCCTGAATTGATTATGTATGGGTATTATCATATTTACCTCCAACGCTCAAAATATAAATACACGGTTTCCATTTAAATCTTTCATGGTAGTTTACTTATTAGTTAAGGTGTTCATGAAAAATAAACGCAATAAAATTCTTTTAATTCATCAGTTTTTGTTATTAGTCCCCACTGTTCATCTCCAGTAATTAAATGAGAAGACTTTTTATATTCTGATGTGTAGTTAGTTCTTTGGTGTGTTGTATCAGGAGCAATGCTGCCCAAGTAAAATTGAGGCAGACTTTTGATGTGGTTTGAAAGTATTGTTGATAAACTAAAGTTTTACTCTGTTGCGATACTAAGACTAATCTTTATAATGATGAAACAACAAAGATTTTAACTGTGTGCTGTTTTCTGCTTATACTGCGAACTTATGGTTTTCTTGCAATATACATAATTATATCGTCATTGAGAATTGCTTTATCGCCGGAATTTAAAATAATATCTTTGATACCATCAAAGATTTTCGATTTGTACGGTTCTTTAAGGCTTATATGACCGGAAGATGTCTGCATATACAAAACATAATCCTCTGCGTTAAATTCTCTCGTGTTGCTGTAATGACGGCACTCTACATCAACAAAACCGTACTTTTTGAATTTATCAGCTTTGCTTAATTCTTCGGAATCTGAATTTCGAGTCTTTATATAGTTATCATAATCAAACTCTGGTTTCCAGTATTTTGAATATACTTCTTGAATTTGAGCTTCCAAAGCCGGAACACGCATTCCTGATGCAACTCCGAAAGTTGCAAACACTCCTCCGCTTTTTAACATATTAAAAACTTTTGGATAACCTATGCTTTCTTTTATCCATTGAAAAAAGCCGCTGAATAAACTATATCAAAACTATCTTTTTCAAAGTCATATAATTCAAAATCAGCATTTATAAGTTTAAAATTATCATAAGACCTATATTTATCATTTAAAAACTTCGTGAAATTTTCACCGAGTTCAATAGCTAAATACGCACATCCTGTTTTAAGTATCGGCTCTGTTGCCTGACCTGTTCCTGGTCCTATTTCAAGAGCTGTTTTATTTGAATCAAGTTTTGAAAAGTCTATAATATCAACAAAAAGCTCATCACAATAACGTGGACGCCATTTGTCAAATTCTTCTGGAATAGTATCAAATATTTTTCTAAAATCCATATAATTCTCCTAATTTTACCTCGATTACTTCCTATATATTCGGTGAATAATAATTCTTTGCTAAACTTGTTTAGCATGATTTGCAGTCTGAAAATCAAGCTTATTCTAATCAAGCTTATTCTAATCAAGCTTATTCTAATCAAGCTTATTCTAAGCTTGCATATATGGCTTTTTAGGCGGCAAAGCATTAGAATTATTTATCGCTGACATATAAAACTTAAATATCGCCATTATACTATTAATGTTTATTTTTTTTAATTCCTATGACTATATAAATCTCTTTTTTTACATTCTGGGCATTTTAGTCCGTAATAATCATTTATATGAGATATCAACATCAATTGAAACCACTTCTTTTTAAACCCATGACCGCAGTTAGGACATCTCCATGTATGTTCAGCCAAACCTTTCCCTCTTATTGCAACAATAAGAAAAAATATAAATGCAACAACTAATATTCCCAACCACCACGGAATTGGAAGATAAATTGTTTTTCCACCCCAATTTATAGGCATATAATTACCTGCTAACTAAAACATATAGAAATATGTAGAATATTCCTATTTCAACGTGTCCTGCCTTGCCAAACCAAATTTGGTTTTTGCTACTACAGTTTGATATAACACTCCATAGGCGTAAATTCCCGTGTTAGCCCACGGTACTGATAAAACAGCGTTCAGGCAATTTTGTATGTCTTACACTTTTCAAGGTTTATGCTTGCTTGTAAGTCCCTGTCTATTTTATTGCCACAGTCGCAGACATATGTTCTTTCGCTTAACTTCAAATCAGATTTTATTTTACCACACAGGCAAGACGTTTTACTGCTTGGGTAAAACCTGCCGGCTGTCCTTACCTCTATTCCAATCTGGGAACACTTGTATATCAGCCATGACTTAAAGTAATAAAAATTCTGCCCCGCGATTGCTTTTGACAGGTGCTTATTTTTCATCATGCCTGAGATGTTTAAGTCCTCTATGGTTATGTATCTTGGCTTGGTTTTCACCAGGACACTTACCACATACCGGATATATTCCTGCCTTTTCCTTGATAGCTCATGCTGTATTTTCTGTACCTTAAGCACGTTCTTTTCTATATTCGCAGACTTTTTAATTAGCGACTTCCCACCTCTTTTCTTTTTATTTTCATATTTACGGCTCAAGCTCCTCTGCTCCCGCCTGAGCTTTTTTTCTAACCGGCGCATTTTAAGCGTTTTGTTTTTGTTCCCAAAAACTTGTCCGGTACTGACCACGGCTAATTCCTTAACCCCTAAATCAATGCCTATCCCTGTATCATTTAACGCCGCGCTCTTTTTTTCTGGTCCTTCATCCATCAGGACAGTAACATAGAACTTCCCTGCTTTCTCTGATACCGTGCCGCTTTTAATTACTCTGCCGGTTGGTATATAGCCATATTCTTTAAGCCTTACGAAACCTAATGTCGGTACCTGCAGCCTGTGCCGTTCACATTTGATTACTGTCTTCGCATCGGTTTTTACATAATACATTTTTACAGACTGATCCCTTTTCCTTTTAAATCTCGGAAATCCGCCCTGCTTATTAAAAAAACGCTTATAAAGCCGCTCCGCATTAAGGATGGACTGCTTTACCGCTTTGCTTGATACTTCCTTTATCCATGCCTTATCAGGGTTATCCGGCAGGTATTCGTTATTCAGCCATTTTGAAAACTCATTCGCCGTAATGAATCTCTTTTCTTTTTCATATATTTCTTTGCTATAGGCAATATAAAAGTTGTAGACATACCTGCACACGCCGATAGTTTTCCTTATTTTGGATTTCTGCTCTTTGGTCGGATTTATCTGGGTTTTATAAACTCTCATTTTTTAGTTCCTCCTTGAGCTTATTTTTATACTTCCTTAACCCATATATCCGGCATGAAAACACATGGATGATGCTTATTAAATCCTGTATCATCTCTTCTTGCGGCGACATCGTTTCATTGTTTACTACTATTACTTCACAAGCGTTCTTTTTTAGGAAATTCTCAAACCATTCATAACCAAACCGCACAAACCTGTCTTTGTGTGAAATATACAGCTTTTTTACTTTACCCTGCACTGCCATATCTAATATGAGGTTGAAGTTTTTACGGTTATAGTTCAATCCGCTTCCTATATCGGTCAGCACTTCATCAACGATTTCTCCTTTAGCGTTGCAGAATGTCCTCAAAAATTCTGTCTGATTCACTAAATCATCTTTTTGGCCTTGATTGGATACCCGGCAGTATATAATTGTTTCTGCATCCTTCAGCTGTTTCTTTATCCCTAAAAATTCCGTTATTTGTTCGTCGGTGTAGTATCTCCTGTTTGTTTTGGGGTTCCTGAACGCTTTCAGCTTTCCTTTCCTGTCCCATTCCTGCAATGTCCATACTGTTACGTTTAGCTGTTCCGATACTTCCTTGGGTTTTAATATCTTCATTCTTTTCACCACCTTGAGACTATTATACTCCACTTCTCAATATGATTCAATATATATCTATATATTTTTATTAACTGTTTCTAACTCCTGAAAATAAAAATTTATTACTTAATTTTTTACCAATATTGACCATAACTAATAATTATTATATAATATTAATGGATATTTTTCAAGAAATTTCACTATTTTATACAGCCACCTTACAGTTTATATCACCACACTCTACGCACATGCCTTTCTTAAAAAGATTTTTCTATCTGATGGAATCACGTCAAATGAATAAAAGCCATTAATATTTTTTTGAACCATATTAAAAATAGAGCCACTATATATATGAAAGCGCTTGGTAATAAGTTTAAAGGAAATACATTTTCAAACTATTTAATTGATATCAGTCAAAGTGGACTGAGGTATAAACTTGAAAGAAGTACACTTTCAAACTATCTAATTGATGTCCGTTAAAGCAGATAGAGGTATAAAAATGAATGTTGCAACATTTGATAAAGAAAAACTACAAAAATTGTTTTACTTTTCCTTGAAAAAAACAGGAAATCCATATGAAGCGGAAGAACTTGTACAAGAAACCGCATTGGAAATAATTAAAATGCTGAATAATGGTTATGAGCCTGATAATTTTAATGCTTGGATGTGGACAATCATTAAAAAAAGATATGCTCGTTGGTGTAAAAGCAAAAATATTAAATTGTCAAAATTTGAAAATAATGATGTTCTTGACTATACTGAAATCGCAAGTGATGAATGCGTTGAAGATAATATTTTACATAATGAAGATATCGAACTTCTTCGCAGAGAACTTGCTTTGATGACAAAAGACTATCGTGAAATTGTTGTTTCATATTATTTTGATAATAGAAAAATCGGAGCAATATCAAAGTTTACTGGGTTACCAGAAGGAACTGTAAAACGAAAGTCGCATGAAGCAAGAAAAAATATTAAGGAGGGCATGAAAATGGCAAGAACAAAGGGACATAGAAGCTATGCACCAGAGGAAATATACTTTAGTTATAATGTAAATAATTCACCAGAAAAATATCCGTTAGGTAGACCGTGAAATTTTAATGAACAGATTAATATCAAAAAATATAGCTCTTGAAGCATATAATAATCCATCCACAATAGAAGAAATAAGTCTTGCGTTAGGTGTAGCTGCACCTTACATCGAAGATGAATTAATAAATCTGCTTGACAGCGAGGTAGTCATAAAACATGCTGATGGT
The DNA here is from genome assembly GCA_023690525.1 of Holotrichia oblita. Taxonomy (NCBI): domain Eukaryota; kingdom Metazoa; phylum Arthropoda; class Insecta; order Coleoptera; family Scarabaeidae; genus Holotrichia; species Holotrichia oblita. Next base: position 13,823 of record JALQSN010000250.1, read on the forward strand.
CGAATGGAAACAAACTTTGTTATCATAGATGCAGAAACGCAAAAACGTACTCAGGAGCTAATGGAGGAAGCTGGTAAACGTATTTCTCCTATGATTTGCAGCATAATCGAAAAAAACATGGATAACATCCGAGGAATAGGTTTTATCAATCATGATATGCCTAAGGAATATTTATACTGGTGTTTGTTGCTTATAACATTAAAAAATTTACAAAAAAAAATGTATGACAACAAAAATATAAATTTTTCCGCTACAAAAAGAAAAGATGGAGGAGCTTGGAATATTGTAGGATATGAAAAGTGGGAGCGACCACAAGATTATTCCAGTACGACACACAACACTGGTTATAATGAACATTTCTTCCACCACTATACAATTAATTTATCTGATTTATATACCAAAGACAGCGATTACTGTATGTCACATAATGAACTACTGCTGTTTACTGATATAATTAAAAACAACAGAGCGAAATCTACATTTAATGAATCAGAAAATAAGCTTATTGAAGAGCTAATTAAAAACCATGTCATATATATATCTGATGATGAAATTAAAACACACTTCCCAATTTTTAATGAAGATGAAAAAAACGAGTTTTCAAGATACCACGAAATCATTAAGGAGGTATATGAGGGTGAAGCATATGATAATTTAGCAAAATGCTATGATTCTATATATAACGTAATATCTAATTCTTTACCTAATAGGTTTAGAAAGGAAAGCGACAACGAAACAGCGGCATCTGTGTTGGAATCACTTATCTGTGTATTAATGCGTTATGCATATAAAAATGGTATAATTAATATACCTGAAGGTAATGATAAAAGTGCTATTACAATGTATATGCGAATATAAGCAAAAAGATGATAAGATAATATATAGCTTTAAGATAAAAAATACTGAAAACAAATTCGTTCTCGAACTATATGATTGACATTAAAAGCTTAAAAGCATACCTGTTTCTGTATATTGAGTTTAAAAGTCCGATTGATTACATTTTTTTACTTAAAGCAGTATAGCTCATGTATAATTTCTAAAACAGTAAACAAGCCGTCAGCAATGACGGCTAATGTTTTTAAATAGAGAAGAAATAGATAAATTTGCAATCAACCATTTTAATGCTAATAATACACATTAATTAAACAATAAAATTTAATACTGTATATTATCAGTTATAAATCAGCTATCGGAACAGCTCCGTTCATCCAATTTATTTCGCTGTCAATAATAAATCTAGCGAGCCACCCATGCTGATATTCGAGCCAATTGTAAAAGTTCTTTACAGTGTTATATAAATCTTTAACATCATTTTCATTTTTTGTTAACAATGCTGAATCTATTATTTTAACTATGTCTTGTGGTTTGTTTTCTGCACTTGATAATACTTTTGTAAACCATTTGTGATAGGGGTATAACAATTCATTATATGCAAGTATAAGCCGACCTGCGAAAAGACATAGATTTGTTACTGAGTGATTTAATACATACAAATCATTTCTTTTCAAGCCTTCATAATACATCCAGTTCCAGCCTTCAAACTGGGCATGAAATTTTTCCATGTTCTCATATTTACTTTCCTTTGGATATGCAGCGGCAGCTGAAATCAAACTGTTAAGCTTATCAGAAGCTGAATATAACGATATGGCATCCTTAAATGCAAACCTGGCAGGTTCACTACCTTTTTCTGCAACAGCTCTGATAAATGATTCACTGATATATTTCCCCTCAACATATCCATCAGGATAGTCGGCTGATTCTGTATCAAGATAATGCAAATCACCATTTTTAAGTGCTTTTAGATAATCAGACTCAGACAAAACAAGCATTAAGTCAATATCTGAATTTTCATTTGCAAAGCCATGTGCAACAGAACCACCAAGAATAACAGCTAGAATTTTCTGGTTGCTTTTTAGTTTTGCTATAGCTTTTTCAATGGTTTTCTTATGATGTTCATACATTTAATCCACTCTCCCAACTTTTAAATCTTTATAATAATATTCTTTGTCCCTGTCATTAATTTCTCGCAAAACCTTACATGGAACACCTCTTGCTACTACATTAGGAGGTATGCTTTTAGTAACGACACTTCCTGCGCCAATAACTGAGTTTTCACCAATCGTAACGCCAGGATTTATAACAACATTGTCGCCAATCCATACATTGCTTCCAATAATTACAGGGAAGGAATACATTTCTCCGTTTTTTCTCAACTCATGATGAACGGGGTGTCCAGTAACAGAAATAGTAACATTAGGAGCAATCAATACATTATCGCCAATGGTTACAGTGTAGTCATCTACAATAGTAAGATTAAAATTTGCGTAAAAGTTATCTCCAATAAAAATATTGCCGCCATAAGCAAAATGAATAGGTTACTCAATCCATGGATTCTTTCCGATTTTACCAAACATTTTGCTCATTAGATTTATTCTTTTTTCTTCTTCTGAAGGACGAGTATTATTGAAATCATACATTAATTCTTTTCCATCTAACCTTTCTTTTGGAAGCCCTTCGCACATGTCAGTAAAAAGCATTCCGTTTGCGATTTTTTCTCTCATGGTCATAATCTAATTCTCCTTTGCTTTATATAAATATTATAATTTACTTAATTTTATATAACCTAAAATAATATATGATTAATAATTCTTATACTTTATAGCTTTAATATGGCTTAACTATAGATATTGTACCACATCAAATTAGAGTAAACAATGAAGTTATTTTAGAAAAATAATTTATCATTGTTTTATTTAGGTTGATTTTATGTTACAATCATATTAATGATTTTTATCCATTATTTTCAGGATATTTTTGTAAATTATAAATATATATATATCCAAATCAAAAACAAAGGAATACATATTAAATGGGAGGTAAAATATGGCTGAGAAACAAGTCAAAATCAAACCGAAAATTGAAGATATTGCTTCCGAATATCTTGATGGTGACGCTCTTATAAATGTGCTTGATTTCGTCACATGGCTAAGAGCAAATAAAATGGCATCAACATTTGGCTCAAAAAGTAAATTAGGAATTTCTAGTATAGTATAATGTTAAAAATATAGGGAGAAAAAAATGAGTACAAGTCATGGCGAAATAGCAATGCAAAAACCAATCAATGAATATGCAAAATATATAAAAAATTTAATACCAGCGAATATACCTGAAAATTATACACTTAAACCTATGTTTGAAAACGTTGCAAGCACTGAAAATATTCGAAATGGCATTATTGCATTTAGAGATTTTTTATATATATTATGTGACCAATTAATTACAGATGGTCATTTATATTACGAACCTAAAAAAACCAAAAACGAAACAGACTATCCATTTTTAAATAATATAAATCTCTTGCTAATTGATATAGGTTATTATGGTAAATTGGCTAAAAACGATGATTCATTATTAATAACTGAAATACCGTCATTTTCTGCTCCAAAACCTAAGATACCTTTTTCTAAGCAAGCTGAATATTTACGTTTTTTAACTCTCTGTGGTTTTGCATTTAATGGAATTGATTTAGATGCTAAGACACTTAATATTTCAAATATGCAACTATTAGAAGTATCATATCCGAATAATCCTATCCTACTGACAGGATTAAAAGCTCTTTCAATTTCAGCTATAGAGCTTAGAGTGAGATTTTATAATAACGCTGATAATCTTTTACGGTGCGATTACAGAGTATTAAAGGCGGAAGATACGGATGTATTTGATGTTTTGAAAGATATTTTATATCCGCTGCCCGAAAAACTTCAAAATTTAGCTAAAGAACTACATCAGCGTTATATTGATATGGGAATGACTTGTGTAATTATCAATGACAACACAGTTCATTTTGCATATTCAAATATAACAAAAAGCCAGAAGACCTTATCTCCACGAGATATATATCAGCAGAGGGTTTGGGAATTCGCTTTATCTATGAAATATGGCTTTTGTTTAGTTGTAAGAGCTAAAAGAACAGATAAATATGCAGATATTATCGAAAAATTTCCTTTATATTTACAGGAAAAAATTGTACAAGGATATGGCTGTGACAGAAAGTTTAGAGGCGAACGCTGCCAGGGCGGTTGTCAAGGAATTCGTATACCTTTTGATGATTTGGCACTAAATATCAGCAGGGATATTGAAATATGGCTTGATAATGAAGCTTTTAGTAAATCGTTAAGCTAATAATCAAATAAATTTAAGTCAGGAGCACTCTAATGGATAATCCTATTGATAAACGAGGAAAACTTAATGAAGAAGTTTTTACATATAGAATTACAAAAGATAAAAAAGTATTTATATCATGGCATGGAAAACAAGTTGTTACGCTTAGTGGCAATAAGGCTTATGACTTTATTGCAGAAATTGAGGATGCACAAGATAAAGAAAGTACAGCTGATAATGGCAAAAGCTACAGGACACTTTAAGCATGGCAATGAAAAAATGAATAAGCGCCACTATTAAAAACTATAGTCAATCCCCTTGTCACAACTATACTAATTTGATTTATTATCCGCTTATAAGCGGTACATAGGAGTTTATTATTAATGAATACATTATTATTAAAATCTGTAAATCTATTACCTGAACCTTTAATAGTTAAATTTGTCAGGTTTTATGTTAATCTACAGTTAAAAAGGCATGTAAATTTAAATGTATGCGGTCTTGAAAATTTAAATTGTGATGCTAATATACTTTTTTATTTGTATGCAATCATTTAAGCAATTCTGATGGTTTAATATTAAATAAGGTACTTGAAAAAGAAAATATAATCTTTGTAGCTGGAAAAAAATTATCAGCTAATTCTTTTACTAACTTAGGATTCAAAATTGTCAGGTCAATATCAATATCACCAAATTCACCTGACAAAGAAGCAATTAAAAAGGTTATCAGTACTGTAAAAGAAGGTAACAATATATTAGTATTTCCTGAGGGTACTAGGAGTCGAACAGCAAAGATGATAGAAGCCAAAAAAGGAATCCTCCTCTTTGCAAAGCTCACCAATGCTCCAATAGTACCAATAGGCATCTGGGGTAGTGAAAAATTCATGCCTATAAACGATGCAATGGATAAAGAAGCATTTTATGATGCTGATATAAATATTAATATAGGTAAGGTTTTCAGTCTTCCTAAAAAAAGTGATGATGAAACTAAAGCAAGCTGGGAAGCAAATTGCTTAAATCATATTATGACGAAAATTGCTGAGCTTCTGCCTAAAGAATATAGAGGATATTATGATACTGATTTATAATATCACATCATTTTTTCAATTCATCATGTATCATTCGACATTATTTTATCTTTTATGCTATATTACATTCAAGGCATTCGTGGATACTAAAGATAGCCTATACTAAAGAAGAAACAGACAAAGAACAAAAGATGAAGTTATCAAAACACTAAAGATGAAATCAACAAAACACTAAAGATGAAGTTATCAAAACACTAAAGATGAAATCAACAAAACACTAAAGATGAAGTTATCAAAACACTAAAGATGAAATTAACAAAACACTAAAGATGAAATCAACAAAACACTAAAGATGAAATCAACAAAACGCAAAAGATGAATGGGAAATTTTGCTATATTAAAAAGCAACCAAGCCTTAAAAGCTTTAACTCCTTAATTTTAATATGATTATATCTCTTATCTTAACTGCTACTGGTATATTGGTTTTTCAATTGATAATTGTAGGATTAACATCAAAATGTAATCGTTTATCTTTCTCGCTTACATATGGCTGTATCTCCTTTAAATATTCATATTCTGGCAGTCTGCATAGGCAGTTACGAAGAATACAGTACAATACTGGCTGATGAATTTTATCATTTTCATTATTCATCACAGCACTTTTATTTAATCGTTTATAAAATTCATCTTTATATCTTAATATTTCAGGTTTAGCAATGTCTTCTGGAAGTTCAGACAAGCACAGCCAATAATACCATACTGTATTACCATGACGGTATATTTCACCATTATATTTATTGAAAAAAATAACAAGCTTTTTCATCCATTCAAAATCATTTGAAACAGCGACCAAAAATCGCAGAACAATTAATGCAGAATGAAAACATTCACCAAGGTGGCAGTCTTGATACCCAAAACAAGTAGTCTTCAATCTTGAAAGAGTTTTGTTACGCATGTCCTTAATAATCAGATTATCTGGTGCAAACAAATATAGCGACCTTATAATTTCTAATTCATATGAGTTAGCTGATAATATATGCGTTTTCGGTGACATCGGAATCACTGTTTGAAATTTTCTGCCTTCATTATATGGCGGCACATAAAATAAAGGATACATCTTGCGATTATCGTTTGACTGTCCAAGCGAATATAAATATTCTGGTGCTTTAACACCCTTCTTAAAGTTTTTCACACTGCTATCACTACTTTTTGCATCAAGAAGCTGTTTGACAATGTTCGCTTTCTGCGCATCTGTCAGTTCTCCCCCTTTTATGAGATAGTGATTGGTTTTTATCACTAATTCATATCCTGTCATATTATTACATCTCCATTATTCTTTTTCCTATTTTAAATAATGCTAATGCTTCGCAGTCTAAAAAACCATATACACAAGCTTGGAACAAGCTTTATTTCAAACTACAAAGCATGCTAAACAAGTAGAAGTGGATACATTCACTTATTTATATGTTTGCCATATAGTCGGTGATAAATAATTCTAATGCTTTGCAGTCTGAAAAGCTTGAATATATGGCTTTTTAGACTGCAAAGCATTAGAATTATTTATCACCGACTATATACTTTCAATATTTACAATAACTCTCCATACCTCTTGATATATATTTTCTTAAATAAGGTCACTAATACCATATATAGGAATATGGTTAAAGCAAGCCAAGCAAAATATACACTAGGAAGGGATGTTAAACCTATTTGAACACCTAATCCAGTAAATGGAATGATAGTCAATAATATTATACTTGTAAAAGTAAGTAATGTAACCGGAAGCGATGCACGGCTTTTAACAAATGGAATTTTCGGTGTACGGATCATATGAATGACAAGTGTTTGGCTCCACATGGATTCAACAAACCATCCTGCTTGAAAAACTGCAATATAATATACTTTAGTTGCTTCATCTGTAATCTGATGAAACAACTGACCTCCACACATAGCTGGGCAGATTATAAAGTACATAAGCAGATATGTCGTAATATCAAACACTGAACTAGTTGGTCCAATCCATACCATAAATTTACTAATATTTGAAGCATCCCATTTTCTTGGTACTGCTAAAAATTCCTTATCAACATTATCCCATGGAATAGCTATGCAGCTTAAATCATAAATTAGGTTCAGTTCTTATATCTATAAGAATATAGTATACCTAATAATTAAATTTGTCAAATTATTTAATTTTTTTATACTTTTTTTAATATCTCTTTTCACATCTTTTTTCACATTATTAAAACCTATATAGACTACCATATATAAACAAACTATTAATGTAAGTACTAATTATTTATTGGTAATATTTGTTTAGTACTTACATTACCAATTAGGCATATAATAACATAATTAATTTATGTTTATGGATAAAGGAATATTATTTTATGACAATTGGCAGAAGTAATACTTTAGTAAAAAACCAAAATATACGTAACATGATATATGGATTAGATACACCTGTTATGCCCTATAACAATAAACTGATACCAGCTATTAATTTTGATAATGTCGCCACTACCCCACCTTTTAAACAGGTAGTCAATGAAATCAATCATCAGCTTTTATACTATGGTTCAATCGGACGAGGTATGGGACAAAAATCTGAACATTCGAGCAAGCTGTATTCGGACAGCCGTAGTATTGTCAAAGATTTCGTTGGTGCAGATGATGATAAATATACAATCTTCTATGTCAACTGTACAACAGATGGTATGAATAAACTCGCATCAGCACTAATTGAAAGCCCCAACGATATAATCCTTACTACTCGTATGGAACACCATGCCAATGATTTACCTTGGCGTGAACGTGCTAAAACAGTATATGCAGAAGTAGATGAAAAAGGACGGCTTATAGTTGATGATGTAGAACGTATTCTTATTAAATATCAAGGCAGGATTAAGTACGTATCTGTTACTGTCGCTTCTAATGTTACAGGTTATGTAAACGATGTGCATCATATTGCAAAAATCGCTCATCGTTATGGAGCATTAATAATTGTGGATGGAGCACAGATTGTCGCACATCGTAAATTTTTCATGATTGGTAATACTACTGAAGAAGATATTGACTTTTTTGTATTTTCTGCACATAAAATGTACTCACCTTTTGGTTAAGCGCAGTCATAGGACTTGAAGATGTATTAAATAAACATAAACCAAAATTTTTTGGGGGAGGCATGGTTGAATCTGTATATGACAACAATGTATGCTATACAACCGCACCAGATCTTTATGAAGCTGGTTCTCCTAACTACCCAGGATTAATTGGTATGCTTAACGCAATGATGATACTTAAGCATATTGGCTTTAACTATATTGAAGATCATGAACGGTTACTGCTGAAAAAAACAATTGATATCATGAAAAATATTCCTGGTGTTATTTTATATGGAGATAATGATAATATTAATGATAGAATAGGAATTATTGTATTTAATCTAAATGGAATCGAACCAGAAGATACAGCAAGCATGCTTTCTAGATATAAAGCTATTGCCGTACGTCATGCGACCTTCTGTGCTCATCCATATGTCCGCCGTCTTGCTAACGAATTAGAGGTACAAGACTGTAAGGATTTGTTATGCCTTCCTCCAAGAGGGATGGTACGTATCAGCTTCGGTATATATAATACTGAGGAAGAGGTATATCAATTCATTAAAACTTTAAAGAAAATATTGAGTTTGAATCCTCCAAAAAATATCCAAGTTAAAAAAGCTACAACCGATACAAAAAGAGACAATTATATATTACCATATGATAGAGGATAAAGCAGTCATTTGCAAACTTATACCCGTGCATAAATCATCTGCTTGCAGATGATTTACTGCTTTAATAGAGAGTTTGAAAGTGTCGGAATGCTTATCTATGTTCAAATTATTCAAGAACACCTCAGCGTTCTTGTCATGGGTGGTGCATCAGCAAATCTTACATAATATATACTGCGTAACGGATAAAAAGTAAAAGTGCATTTCTTTTAATTTTTATCCGTTACGCCCCACAGCGACTCCATCACGCTCTATGCTTTTACTGGTTAGGAAAATATATGCGTGATGGAGTATATTTGTATTGCAAGATTTAAGAAATTCGATAAATGTATGTGTTTTACATATATTGTATCAATTTTTTACACGATTATTCCATTGCCAAATCACTAAAATTAAGCATCCTATAAAATAGCATAATATATCTTTAATATCGAAAACTGATCCTAATATCGTTGATAAAACTGGTATATCAGAAACACCTAATATTGATACTATATTAAAGAACTGAAGTATTTCTACAAGTACTGCAAATAAAAAAATCCATAAAGGAAGTAATCTTTTTTGAGACATAAATATACGCATAAAGCAATATATTACAATCACTACTAAAACATCACCTAGATAGGGACGAATAAGTCTATCATGAATAAAAAGAGCAATTAATACCTCTATTACAATGAAAATGATAAACGCATATAGATATCGTATATTTAGCTTCATAAATATAATTCTCCATTTTTTTCATTTTTTAAATTCTTGCTTACATTTTTATAATTCTATCTTGTCCTTTATTTCAAGAAATCATATATATATATTCGGTAATTAATAATTCTTTGCTAAACTTATTTAGCATGATTTGCAGTCTGAAAATCATGCTTGTAAAAAGCTTGCATATATGGCTTTTTAGGTTGCAAAGCATTAGAATTATTTATTTGGATCCTCTTCTGCTTTTAAATAAAAATTTGTTGTATATTTTATTAAATTATAACAGATATTGTATGGTATTTCCACAATATCTTTACAACTAAATTTTTACTAAACAAATTTATAGTTTAACCTTTTTGGGAGACTATACATATAATAAACTAATTCCAGCCTTAAGGTATAAATATTATCTATTTTGGTTATAAATAAGCTTGTACACCTTTTTTGGTATATATCTAATTATATACCATCTTTAGTATAAATAAGCTTGTACACCTTTTTTAGTTTAAATATTGACAATATACCAATTCCAGTTTATATTAGAAAGGAGCATATATATGTCACAATCCATCTGCTGGAGGAACAAATCAATGTATAGTGTAATTGTTGGAGATATAATTAACTCAAGAGATATTGATCCAGAAAAAAGAGAAAAGATTCATAATATAATTAAAGAAACATTTGACCGCATTAATACAAAATATCTTTCATCATTAATAGCTCCATTTGGCATAGTGCGTGGTGATGCTTTTGAGGGCATTTTACTTACTAGGTATTTGACACCAAGAATTATCGAAGACATCATTAAATCATTTTATAGTGCAGAAAAAACTTGTGTACGTATAAGTGCAGTTACTGATCAGCTTACAACTATTGCTTATGATCGTAATGAAAATGATGGACCAGCGTTTTATGATGCAATGGAAAATCTTGACAAGATGAAAAATCATAAAAGTAATCATTGGTTGCAAATTTATATAAACACTAATTCACTTGCCCAGTCAATTGTAGCAAGTCAAACAAAACTTCTTATTTCCTTAACAGAAGGATGGACTGAAAAACAACGTGAGATAGCTTGGAAAATGGATGAACTAAAAAAACAAAGTATTGTTGGCAAAGAACTCGGTATACCTACATCAGTTGTTAATAAACAGCTTAAAGATGCAAATTACGAAACATACCGGCTAGCATGGGATAGTTTAGAAAAATATCTTATAGATATAGATGAATATGCGGTAATGGACAAGCCACTAAAAAAAATAAATTATATATCATATTATAATACTGCCTTGCATAGATATAATCAATATAACTATAATGAAGCAATTATATTATTAAATAAATCGATTGAATTGTCAGATAATCTTAATAGTGATGAATTAAATTTAGTTCCTATCTATAATTTATTAGCTAATGCTTATAATCAGATTTATGATTATAATAAAGCTAAGGAAGCAATATGCGAATCTTTGAAAATTCAAGATAAGTCGCCAAAAGCAAGGATACAGTATGTTGAAGCATTGCGTATAAAATCAAAAATATATAATAATGAACATGACTATATTATTGCTAAAGAATTAATTAATGAAGCATTGAATATCTCACGTAATTTTTTAAATGAAACACACCCATATGTTACTATTCTTAATGAGGAACTTAGTTTAATAATGAAAGAATATAGAGGATAATACTACATGACAGCACATATTATTTTTATTTTACTTTTAATAGGACATTAAAACCTTTTATTATTGATCAATTACTGCATCTGTTGTCTCTTATATTAATTTGGTCGCTTTGGGGTAAAAATTTATTAGTTAGAGAATTTATCTTATTTGAAACTGCTTTTTTGCCTTCAAAGCCTATAGTAATAATCATTCTTGGTATATTATTAATTTTGCATCCAGTAAGTTTACTTATAAGCAAAGGAGAAATATGGGATTTTAGCAAAGCAAAAACTAAGCCGAGCGAATCTCAAAAAGGCGCAGGTAAAATGATAGGATATTTAGAACGTATAATAGTCTTTTTTCTATTGCTCAATGGACAGTATAGCGCTATCGCATTTGTAATCACTTCAAAATCGGTAGCACGGTTTCCAGAAATAAATAACAAAGACAATGATTCGCTTGCAGAATATTACCTTGTCGGCACATTACTCAGTATGGTATCAGTCTTTACAGTTACAATATTATTAGGATTAATTAATGCTATATAGTCGGTGATAAATAATTCTAATGCTTTGCAGTCTAAAAAGCCATATATGCAAGCTTGGTACAAGCTTGATTGGAACAAGCTTGATTGGAACAAGCTTGATTTTCAGACTACAAATCATGCTAAACAAGTTTAGCAAAGAATTATTAATCACCGAATATATAAATGAATAATGTGTAACTCTTTTAATAGGCACTCTATGCTCTATGTACAGAGTGTCTTCAGAACCTAGATTCTTCAATCTAAAATGTGAATTGTACTATTATTAAATATATGCTATAGTTAATTAAAGAACCAATTGTTAAAATCAATTAGATGAATTTAGAATTTATTTTAGAGTACCTAACAGATAGTCAATCGATTATATTCATTGGTAAAATGAATATGCATATATGAGGAGGATAATGTCAAATGTATGAAAAAGGAAAGATATTGGCTGACAAAGTATTAAACAATATAAGCAAGGTTATAATTGGAAAGGAACAGACTGTAAAGCTTATGCTAACCGCACTTATTGCTGACGGTCATGTTTTGTTAGAGGATGTACCAGGAACTGGTAAGACTAAGCTTGCTAAAACATTGGCGAAATCATTATCTGCTGAATATTCACGTATTCAATTTACACCTGATCTGCTACCAAGCGATATTACAGGCATTAATATATATGATAGGCAGAGGAATGAATTTATATTACGCAAAGGTCCTGTTTTTACTAATATCCTGCTTGCAGATGAAATTAACCGTGCAACTCCAAGAACTCAAGCAGGACTGCTTGAATGTATGGAGGAAAGACAGGTTACGATAGATGGAGTTACTTATGATTTAGGTTTAACTTTTTTTGTAATAGCGACTCAAAATCCAGTTGAAACATCTGGTACTTTTCCTTTACCAGAAGCACAGATGGACAGGTTTATGATGAAGCTGTCTATGGGATTACCAGATAAAGAAGAAGAATTAAGCATTTTAGAACGTTATATGGAAAATGAACCACTTACAGAGCTTAGCAGCGTAATAAGCTTAGAAGAATTATCAGAAGCAAAAAATGAAGCAAATAAAATCTTTGTACATAGGTGTGTAAGGGAATACATAGCAGATATTGTCTTAGCCACACGTAATAATGATAATATAGTAATGGGTATAAGTCCAAGAGGCAGTCTTTCGTTGCAACGCTGTGTTAAGGCATATGCTTGGCTTTGCGGAAGAAGCTATGTTACTCCTGATGATGTAAAAGCATCTGCGGTGTCTGTCTTATCACATCGTATAGTAATGAGTTATGGATATGGCAAGAGCGGCGAAAGCAAGGCGTTTTTAGAAAAAATAATTGAGGGCATAAAAGTACCAACAGAGGATTTTTCAGTATGATTAAAATATTAGGAATTGGATTGATTGCCTTTCTGCTTTTTTTACTACAGCAGCAGATATACCGACGGATGTGGAATAAGCATCTATATATAACATTAGAATTTAGTCGATTAAAAATATTTGAAGGTGAAACAGGTGAATTGCTTGAGGTAGTAGAAAATAGAAAAAGATTACCTTTGTCCATGCTTAAAGTAAAGTTTCAGACTAGCCGTTATCTAGTATTTTCAGATAAGGAAGGCTCTAAAACTACTGACCAATATTACCGTTATGATGTATTCAGAGTTGGAGGCAGGGAAAGAATTACTAGAACATTAACTTTTTCTGCAATTAAGAGAGGTTATTTCAAAATAAAAAGTATTGATACCGTTGCATCTGACCTTTTCTTTACAACAGAAATGGTAGAAAGTATAAAAACAGACCGTTATATTTATGTATATCCAAAGCCCTTTAATAGTAATGAATTTAAATTATCATTACAGCAGCTAAATGGTGAAGTATTGACAAAAAGACATCTTCTTGAAGATCCTTTTGAATACTTAGGAATTCGTGAATACCAGCCTTTTGATGATATGAGAAGCGTGAACTGGAAAGCTACTGCAAAAACTGAGGATCTGATGGTTAATCAGAAAGGATATACTGCTCTTAAGACAATACGTATATTTTTAAATATTGAAGACAGAGGCGTGCTTAAAAAATCTGAATGTGTAGAAGCTTCTTTTCAGATTGCCGCAGGCATTGCAGAATATTATCTGATGCAAGGCATACGGGTTTCTTGTTATGGTAATGGTAAGGATATTATTAATAAGGAACCATTACAGGTAGAGGCTAGTGCTGGAAGCGGACAAATGGATAGAATATACAAGGGTTTAGCAAGAACTGATACCGACGTTCCTGTAGTCGCATTTACAGAAATCTTCAAAAAGCGGCTCATGCAGGAGGCAAAAGGGACTATGACTTTTTTTGTGTCACCAAATGCTTATGATGATTTTACAACATTAATATCTGAATACCAAAATGCTGGATATGATTATACATGGTTTTTTCCTATTATGGGTAAGGATGAGCCTAAGCTTTCTGATGAACTTTTACATCATATTAAGCTTTTACATCTGCCTGAATAAATTATACATGAAGCTTTATATATTTATGTGTGTGCTAGAGTACACAGATGGGATTTTTTATGAATGATAAAATGGTTAATCTATTTAACGAGTTTTTGATAACTCAAATGAATCATTGGATATTATTTACTATATCGGTAACAATCCTTGGATTAATTGGAGGAAATAAGCCAAATATGATAGTATGGGTGTTGTTAAGCATATTCCCATTTTTATTGTATATTATTAGGTTAAGGAGCAGTAAATTTATACCTTTTATAATCCTTCATATTGCATTAACAGCATGGTCGCTGATTTTTTTATCGTCAGAAACGATTATCTTGCTGATTTATCTTGCTTATCTTATTGGATATATGGTTAATTCAATATATATAAAGATAAAATCAAATGATAGGATAGATAATGTTATATCTCCTATTATGGCAGTTTCAATAACATCTGTAATGATTATGCTGCAGTTTTATCAGGGTGATAAAGAATGGGATGTGTATTATACTTCAGTTTTAATTATTTTTTTAGGGATGTACTTTATTCATCATTATTTAGAGAGATATCTGCATTTTATAAGAGTAAATGAAGAAAGTGCAGGTCATCTGCCAAAATCGGAAATATTTCGTTCAGGAATGGGAACTGCTGCCATATATACTGTTTTTTGCGTAGCTGTCCTATTGTTAACAGCAGATGTAGCTTGGCTTTCTAAAATTGTAGTACAGATAAAACAGGTTTTAATATGGCTCTTACGTTTTTTTGTGAAATTTATAAAAACAGATAGCAAGACTTCAACAGGTAGTTATGAATACCAAAGTAAGGTAATGCAAGATGCTGAAATCATTGAGCAGTCAGAACCTTTTTGGCTTTGGGATGTTTTAGGGTACATTTTTATGGTAATAATAATTGCTCTTGTAATATATATTTTTGTCAAGAATATTATTAAGCTGGTTCGATTTTTAAAAGTATTATTTAATTCAAAGTATAAGGTTAAGGGTTATGTTCATCAAGATACTATAGATATCCGCGAAAAATGTGAAATCATTAGAGATAAAACATCTAAAAAATCTTTTTTTGCTTTTTTGAGTCCTTACGAACGTATAAGAAAGATATATAAGAAAAAAATTTTAGAAGGAAAGAAAGTATTAATTGGGGAGCAGGATGCAAGTCTTCTTAATAACATGACCGCGAGAGAATGTGGGGAGCAACTTATGGTTGAAGTGCTAGCTGATGTTTATGAAAAAGCAAGATATTCTGATCAGGAATGTACTGCTGAGGATGTGAAGACAGCAAAAATACAAAGGTTGAGTAAAAAGTAAAAAAATTATAAAAAATAGTTTAATAAAAAAGTATTGACAAGTTATTCGTATTATAGTAGAATATGAAAGTCTTATTTTATTTGACTTTATTGTTAAACCATGAGTGTGTTTTGTTATTTAGTATTAATAAATTGCTGTTAAGTATAATATACTTAATTATATATGCGGATATGGCGGAATTGGCAGACGCACTAGACTTAGGATCTAGCGGGCGACCGTGCAGGTTCGACTCCTGTTATCCGCATTAATGTTAGTAAAATCAGGCTTTCTGAAGTTTCGGAGAGTCTTTTTTTATGTTTATAATCAGTTTTGTCTACCATTTTGTCTACCATTTTTATTATACGCTGATTTTCTCTAAATGCCTATTCAATTCATCAGCTATTGCTCTCTTATTTTCTATGCCTATATGTGAATACACATTCATTGTAGTTCCTATATCGGAGTGTCCAAGCCATACGCTTACTTCTTTCATACTAAACCCAAGGGACAGTAGATAAGTTGTTGCTGAATGCCGTAAATCATGGAATCTTATTATAGGGAGTTCATGTTTCTTAAGCAGATTCTTAAAGTGCTTAGATACATAACAAGGTTTTATCAGCGTTCCATCTGGTTTTACATTGACATAATTTTCATTATTGTAATCATTAGGCTGTATCTGTTTAAGCTTCTGTTGCTTTTGCTTTAATTCTATAAGCTCTTTCTGCACCATGTCTGATATCGGTAATTCTCTAAAGCTACTGTTGTTTTTTGTAGAATTTTTTTTGTGTATTCCTTTTGATACTCTGACTACCGTATGTTTGATTGTAATTGTCATAGTCTTGAAATTAACTGCATCCCATTTTATACCAAGCACTTCACTCCGCCTCAATCCATAAAATACAGTGAGTAATATAATCATTTCTAGAGGATCTCCTTTTATGCATTCCAACAGCTGCTTAATCTGAACTTCATTATAGTACTTAGCACCTGTATACTTTTCTTTTTTCGGAAGATCAATCCTCTTTACTGGATTAACTGTAATGATATTTTGTTTAACTGCACTATCAAGGCATTTAGAGATATTTACAAGATGTTTTCTAACGGTATTCGGTGATACTTCCTTTAGCTTTTTATTAATATACTTTTGGATATGTAAAGGTGTAACTTCTCTTACTTTTAACTTTTCTTGTTCAAAAAACGGAATGATTTGATTGATTATTACTAATCTGTACGCTTCATAGGTTGTTGGTGCAATTGTACTATGTAGGTTCTCAAGCCATTGACTTAAATAAACTGTAAACATAACATCATTACTTAAGTCCACATCCTGCTTTTCATATTCTGCTAATAATTCTTTACGCTTTTCTTCAGCTTTTCTTTTATTGTTCCCCTTAACAGGTATATCTGTAGTAATCCATTTCTTTTTCCTTTTTCCTGAATCATCCTTATAATCAAGAACAATATAATAATTTGCTCTGTCTTTCTTTGTCTGTATTATCGAATTCATAAGCAATATCATTCCTTTCTATTTTCTAACCAGAAATCCTTGCCTATGTTATATCTAACCTCACTAATATTATACCACAGAATGGATGTTCTAGCTACATTTATTTGTATTCTTCAAAAAATTTGTTCCATATGTAAATCTTGGGTATCTTGTATGATCTTCCTATACAGATAGGCTCTCCGAACTTCCCTTGCTTTATTTCTTTGTATATTGTCTGCCGACTGACGCTGAATATCTCTGTCAGGTCATCAACTGTTAATAAATCATTATATTCATCTAAACCTAGCGTAATGAAGTCCCTCTCTTTCATATTATTTTCGTTTTTCAAGTTATTTCAATTAATGTTGTAGTTCATTATTATTTTTATGGATTTTAAATTAATCTGTAATTATGCATAATATTATTCTAGTCACTATCAATATTTGATATGTGTACTAGGTTTAAATATACATGTAACGTATTAAAAATAATAAAGCTATCCAATAAGGAACTCTTTATTGTAGCCGTTAATAACGATACCAGTATTATAATGTTACAACACTATTTATATGGAATGCTACGAATACCCCTCTCATTAATCGTTTTACCTGTTACATATATCTCCTCTTTCAAATAATTCATTTAATTTACTAGAAATCCGACTAAACTTAGTGTATATGTCAACTGATATTAGTGTGTTATCAACAGTCTTTAAATATGTTGTAATCATTCTTATTAAAATAAAGCTGTCAATAAATGCTGTCTTAACAGCAACTGTTATCAGTATAGCAAGAAAAAGTACCACTATTATGCTGGCATGGGTAAAACTAAATATTCCACTTAGAAAACTATAAGATAATAGTGATAATACAATATATGAACTAATAGCAATTATTGTGGTCATAATTAAGTCCTTCCATTGCTTTTTCCAGCTTTGAAAGTAAAGAACGACTCCGTCACATGCGCTTCGGAAAGCACTCTGCTCATCGTTTATGAAGGTATATGCTAAGCAGCATTCATCGACATATCCTAGAGCGATATTAATGAAAAACTTTAAGAAAGTAAACACTATTGATAAACCAGGTATATTAACTAGAAAGTTGTCTGCTTTACTTAGTGTTCCTTGTAGTCGCCTTACTGAGCCGTTAACAAGTTTATCAACTATAAAGTATGCATTTGATGATATAAATTTTGTTTTTACCTGTGTTATGCCGTAGCTAAACATACTATTGGGAAGCTGTCCTGTTTTTACTGCTTGAGCTATTACTGCTATATGTCTTGCTTTTACTAGATAGCCTATGTATGTATAAAGCAGGTGATATATAAATTTGATGCCGCCAACGCTTATGCCAAGGCTAATCAGGAATGCTGGAAAGCTGTTTAATGCACCGCCAATTGATATACACAGTACCAGCCAAATCCCTGATAAAATGGCTGTTAGAATGCTTAATCCTAGTTTTGCCCATATAAAAATCATTGTCTTAAAATATATCTGTTTAATATTCATATTCAATATCTCCTCAAAATTTGAAATAATTATAAATTTTTGATGTTTCCTCTATCTCCATTTATTTAATTAAACGGTTTATGTAAAATTCATATATATAATATTATCTGAAGCATATATGCTTATTCTATCTGCATTCTCTCTTCTTATTATTAATGTTTCTGTCGCAGTCTTGATCTGCTATATCCAGCTTGTCTTTCTGCTCTTCTTTCTTAATTATCATATCTATCTCTTTTTTCAGGTCTGGTATGTCGTATATAATTGTGTTCCAGACCTTATCGAGATCTACTTTATGATAGGTATGTGCAAATATATTTCTCATTCCTTTTATTTTTTTCCATTGTATATAAGGATATTTAGCTAAAATGTCTTGATCTAAATTTGAAACAATCTCGCCTATCTGTAGGATGCACATATTACAGGAGTTCCTGAACGCAGGATTTTCGTGATATGAGGTTTTGCTTGATTCGAAAAAACTCATGGTCTGTTCAATTTCGTTGCAATAAAGCAGTATCTTTGTTAATAAAATTTCGTTTTTGTTCTTCATGTTTAATGTTTATGATTTGTCAAATAATAATTTAGCGCAAGTTATTATTTGACATAGCCTTTGCCTCCTCTTGTTAATATTCTACTTTATGTTAGAAACTGTTGTAAAATCGGATCTGAAATGCTTTAATATATGGCATTTTGGATACAATTTGATTGTAATTTCTTACTTAAAGTAATATAGTCATCTGTATAAAAAAACACCTTAAGACAGCTCTTAAGATGTTTGTTTATAACCGATTTATTTGTTTTTAATTGTACTGCCGATATATGTTGTGATTACTGCCTAAATTACTAAGGCTTTTAAAGCTGGTAAAGGCTTTTTTTCGCCATATAAATGGATGCTGTCATTTAAGATGTTATTATAAAAATCCTTATCATCAATGTATCCAGATAATACATCGACATGGCAACCAAATTCTTCTTCAAGATCTAAGATAAATCCCATGTACTCAATTAATCCCATTGTTTCTTGTGTTACAACATAAAAATCTAAGTCACTTTCTGTACCTGCATCACCTCGTGCATACGAACCAAATAAATACATGTCTTTGATCTCATAGCTTACTGCAATAGGCACTGCTTTATCTCTTATTTCATTTATTGTATATATAGTATTTGTCATTGCGGCACCTCTTTCTATAAAATGTAGCTCCTCTATAATACTATCATTGTATATGCCTATTGTCAAGAATGCCGAAAAATATTGACCGTATTATATGGTTGATATATATGCATTATGATTTATACTACTGCTTACAATTGCTGGTTATTTTATAAAACCAATCTTTTTGTATAACTTTCTTATTACATGTTATGCCAAATGATTTTTTAGATTGTTAAGGTAAATGTACTTAAATTATGTAATCATTTCATGCCAGCAAATATAATGAACCTACCATCAGCTCCATAGACTCTCCTGTCACAGGTGATAAGAGTCAGTATCTTGTTGTTATATTGAGGGATTATGCCTGTACTAATGATTGAATTATCCATTAACAGGCTTATCCACTGGTCAAACTCTGTTTCATCATTAAAATCATAGATGGCATAGGTATTCCACAATGCATCCTTAATAGACATTTTTAATATGGCAAAGATAGTAAGTTTAAATGTTTCTTGATTTGCTGATGTATAGTAAATAGTGTTATGGTCATCATGCCATTTATCATCTTCCCACTTGATTAAGGTTGAAAACATTGCAGTCTTTCCGATGCCCATATTGTGTCCGTAAATAAATTGGTTATCATGTAATTGACTTGATTTATAATCAAAGAACAAGCGTGCAAGCGGTTATTTGATTTATTAAATGAATGGTTTAAATAGTAACTGTTATCACTGCCTTGTACTACAGGATAGTCAATTTCACTGTCAGGTATATACAGCCATCCTGCTATGTCTGCATTCATTGTCTGTAATGTATCCCAATCGTATGTGATTACTATTTCTGGCTCATCTGCTTCATACTATGAATTATTAGTCATTTCCACCTGTTCATCAACTCTTTCAGCTGTTTTAGATGTTTCTGTCTGTAATATGCCTATTGTTTCATGCCGGACTGCTTTGTATTCATCAGCTTCTTTTTTTGTGATTTTATTATCATACAGTAAAAAATATGTTAATATCATTAATAATGCAACAAATGCCACTATTAAATCTATAAGCAGAATTTTAATCAGCTTCTTTTTATTTTTCATCTTCTCTCTTTCTCTCATTATTATATGTTTTATAAATCAGCTTCCCCATATCTATCTGTTAATAGGATTATTCCGAGTCTTTACATACAGGATAATTACTAATAAAAAGCAGGTACCTATTACTATCATGGCTCTTTTTACAATCTGGATGCCACTATATTCTTTCGGGATGGCTTCTGCTTGATTTACATCATGATTATTTCTATTATGGATTTCTATAACATCCTTCTCCATAACTTGAAAAAAATCATTTTTTAAGTTAATCTGCTTATTGATTGATGCTGTCCTAGCAAGAATATTATTTATATGCTGATTGAATGTGTCCTTATCTTTTGATTTGTTATATGTAGTGACGGAAAAAAGGTAGTATTCATCATCAGTCCCTGTTACCCCATGTTTATTCTGTGATAATCCAAATACTAAATTCGAACCATCCTTTTCTAATACATAAAAACTATCTTTGCAGTAAGTTTCTTTAAGTGAATTAAAATATGATGTATTGATTCTTGCCGCATAATCAGGATGATTCAGGGCATGTCTTTTTTTATTACCATGCATTACGGTTGATATTGATATTGTGATTAGTAAGCATGATATAACAAGTGCCATGATCATACTAATGATTTTTCTGCATCTCTGCATTGTTCTTCCTCCTAGTTATTGGATTTATCTTAATGCTTTCCTTCTGATTGATTAACAATAAACGTAACATTCAAAATATAATTTTTAGATGTTCATTAATTTTTATATTATTAAATGATTTATACACTAATTACATATTTTGATACAGCTGAAATTCCTTCATATTTCTTCTAACTTCACCAAATTATTTACTAGGTATTCTTGGTAATATTTACATTGCGTTCAAATCTTAATGCTTAAAAGTTTCCTACATAAGCATCTTACTGCTAAGCATGCTTAATAATAAGCAGGCTTATTATTAAGTTCTTATAAAAATCTATCTTTACCTTCCATAACCGATTTGATAACAAACAAAGCAAATGTAATCTCTTTTTCGTTGCGGTTCAGCATACAGATTTTATATAACTCATTAGCTGAATCATGCATATGATCATTACATATAAATGCATCCGCTGATAGTTTAAATATATCAAGTAACTCAAGAAGCTTATTTAAGCTTAATTTAGCCTTCCCTGCCTCAACTTTTTGAATCATTGATATTGATAAGCCGCATTTTACAGCCAGCTCTTCCTGTGTCATTCCATGACATATACGGATGTTCTTTAAATTATTTCCAATGTTCTTGGTTCTTTCCTTCATCGACGCCTCCTAGACAATCAAGAAATTATGATGATTATCATTCATTCAACATATATTGATTGTTTATTTAATTTTATCTTCCTTTTATTTAGTTAATAGATAAGTATCTATATATACAAGCACTTTACATGCTTGAATTAATCTGAAAGCATAAAAATTTACATTTGATTATGTACTTTTATATTTGATTTATATGTAAATACGTAATACGTATGTATTATTTATGTAATATTACCAAAAATACTTTGAAATTATAAATAAAACAATCATACTTGTCAATCTGAATTACATCATAATATTTATCTTATACATATTATACATTTTAATTATTTTTACATTGCTTCTATATATTGTTAATGCAGTAATATCCTGCAATTGTAGAATAATTGAAACAGCTTTTGCTTCACGTGTTAAATAGATGTTGGTTGAAATAATTTACAAAACAAGTCATCCATTTTTATATACTCCATCACATATATATTTTCCTACCTTGTAGAAGCATATATAGTACTGCATCAGGAACGGAGTGATTATATCTTATGAGCTGTATAAGGGAAAATGTGACTTAGATAAGCTTGTCAGCATTATAGGCGAGAGGCTGTTAAGATTAGATAATTGCAAATGAACATCTGCATATTTTTAGAATCTTTATTGAGATACTATAATAGTGCAGTTTTGCATACAATTTATTCCAATTATTATAAGCATTTAATTTGAAATATATAGCAATTAATGTCATGCTAAACGCAGTTCTTTGTATATACATTCCAAATCCACATTGCTTTTTGCCTGCTCATAGACCCATGCCAGCCGATATTTGTCAATTTCCTTCTGGTATTGGACCTGTTTCTTCCCAATAGTTGCCACATCATCATCCCCTGAGACAGAATATGTAGCCAAGCATGACAATGTACTGGAATCTTTTTACTCCTTTCATGTCGCTGAACCTGGCAGTGCTTCATCCCAAGCTGGCGCTTCCCTCCCTGAAGTATACTTCGATCTACCACCTGTTCGCATAATGGTTCAGCGACTGTTTTGTGGACATGCATATGTCAGTGCTTACGAATGCCTTCATCGCCCTTGGTACAAAAACAGCGTCTTTCGGCCAGCTTATTACAATCTTTACCTTTTTTGCCCCGTTAATCCTCCCCAGGTATGTATAAGTATAGTAGGCTTCCCCATTGATTGTCACCAGATCAAGGTCGCGTGACTTCAGCGACCGGGAAAACTCCCCTACCTGTATCCCTTTCCTGCGGTATCCCTTTGGAAAAATCTTACGGTTGCTCTTTAAGGCTCCGATGTAATGGTAACCCCTCCCCCATGATGCCTCAAGCAGTTCCTGGCATGTATACCAGCTGTCTGCCAGGACATACCCTTTCTTTACAGGTTTTGGAAGGGATTGGATGATGCGGGACGCTATCTGGATCTTGCTGTCCTTGTTTTTTCGTATAAGACTGTGTCATATGGAAGAGTCAGGCTCCCGCACCGCAAACATCACCGTGACAAACTGGTGTCCGTATACTGTCTTGTTTTCCAGATGGGACCTGTGGAAGCCACAGCCAGAAATTGGCTGTTCTGCCTTTGACGAGGGCACGGTCTTCTCACATATGGTATCATCGGCTATCACATAGATCGGCATCCCAGTTTCTTTGGATTCTGCCCAGATGCGGTTTATGACATGCTCCTGCATCTGTGAAAGGAGATATTCTTCCTTCCAGCCTTCACTGTTCATGAACCGGCATACACTTGTCCGGCAGGTGTTCATGGCAAAGCCGCTTACATTTGCCATCTTGCCGCGATATCCGTAAAACATCATCGCAAGCAGGTGGTGCCCCCTGCAGGTGTTTTACCTGCGTTTGACTTTGTAAAATAAAAATTCAGATTTAACTGCTGAAAAAACTTGACTAATTCAGGCATCCCATTTATAATTAATCCACAAAACATTTTGACATCACTCCATTTTTTTGTTTTTTGACGATTCAATTATAATGGATTTTTGCTCAAAATGTTTTGTTTTTATAAAAATTTTATAATAAATTTATATTGTAATTATTTGGTTCAATTTTTGCACCTTTATAGGAGATAAATAGATTAATGCTTATTAATACTGCTATAACATTTCCATACAGTTGTCATAATTTATTAGTGCAGTATGTACTTAATTAGTTTTGAAAATTTATTGGAAATATTATAGCAGTTTTAGATATGAGTTAGAAAATAAAACAGATTGTAATATCACTGATTATGAATTAAAAGTATGGCTAGTATAATTATTATTTCTCTAAATCATCAATTGAAATGATTCCATTTTCTTTCTCAAAATGTTTAATATGGTTTTTAATTAATACCTTAACTTCTCCATTAGCAGAACGCCCATTATATTCAGCTATATATCTAAGCTTTTTTAGATGTTCTAATTCAATACGAACAGTAAATTGTGGTAAATTAGATGACATAAGTATCTCCTTTATGATTTCATAGTGACAACATTATATCATCATAGAAATAATGAAATTGCATATTGACATCAAGGTGACCTCACTATATAATTAATAAATGAAACCGCTTTATTGTATTGGACATGAAGTTAACTTGATTAATTTTATTTATACAGAACATGACAAAAACCCCGTCATATCTTAATGACGAGGTAAAGGTTATAAATAATTAATGCATAATAGATATTTATGGCTGATTAACGGTGCCGATGAATTCATATGATATAAACATTAATTTTAAAATCATGAGCCTTGTTTCAGTTTTAAGAGCATAGTTATTACATCTTTGGTATGTTTTAGTTTTTCTGGATCAAGATACTCAATTACAGATTCTAATTGTTTTTGTTTTGTAGGGATATTAAGTTTTTCATTCCCATATACCAGATAATCAATGCTTACACTTAATTTATCTGCAATGCTTATCAGCGTATCAAGTGACGGTGTCTGAAAATTATTTTCAATCTTTGAGTATGAACTCATAGATAAGCCTATAACTTCAGAAAACTGTTCTTGTGTATAGTTTAACAAGGTTCTACGTTCTTTTATACGTAATGCCATTGCTTTTGTTTGTTCATTTGTCAAAATAATCACCTCTTATACATTCTAGCAAAAGTAGAATGTTTTTACATTCGTCATTGACGAATGTTCTCATATGCGGTACAGTATAAGATGATTGTAATATTATTACACCACTTTACAACTTTTTAAAAAATAAAATAAAGTAGCATACAAAACCTTTCCATTTTGTAGTATAATATAAGTGTCAACAAAACATTATCTACGAATGAAAGGAAAAGGTGATTGTATGCTAAATCAATTATACCAAAAACATACCTTAATTCATAGACTTAAATTATATTTTCATGAATATTTTCATTCCTGTCCTGCTCCAACTGCAGAAAAATTATTCCTGCTGGTGCTGGCGGTTATTACCTTGGAAAGCTTCAGGTCGGTCCGTTTCCTCTTTGAACATTTTTTGTCAAAGATTTCACCGCATTCATTGAATAGTTTTTATTATGTCTGCTCCTATGCGAAAATCGACTATTCCAAATTTGCCCTGGTCACTGCGCGTAACGCCTTGTCTTTAATCCCCCGCGACCTGCAGGAACAGCCGGTTTTCTTGATCATAGATGATACTCTGGTTGAAAAATATGGAACAAAGTTCGAGGATTACCATACATTGTTTGACCACACTAAAAAAAATGGTTCCAGCTACCTGAAAGGGCACTGCTTTGTCAGCCTCATGCTCTGTGTCCCTGTAAGGAAGCGGTACCTCTGTGTGCCGCTGTCCTACCGGCTTTGGAAAAAGGAAAAAACTAAACTGTCCCTTGCGTCAGAAATGGTGGCACAGGTCATGCCGGTCATGGAAAGAAAAGAAGTAATCCTCCTGTGTGACAGCTGGTATCCAAAAGGTGAAGTGGTGGGGTGTTATACGGCACTTTACAGCAAATATAAACTGCATATTACAGTTAATACATGACTGTAATAAACTGCACTTTATTTATTGCAAATGCAAAAATAAGCTAATAAAACATCACTTTATTAATATGGGGGTCTTCCACCCCCATACCCCTTGATTCCGCTATTTACAAGAGAATATGAAGATTATTCTCTTGTAAATAGCGGTTATATAAAGTAATAATCTGCATTTTAAAACTGCAAATTATATCTAAAAAATATGCTTTGTATTAGTTTCGGGAGTGCCGTTTGTGTTAGGATTTGCGTGCAGTCTCACAGTGAAATTTAGTTGATCTTTATAAAAACCTGAACATAATCTGTAACGTCCGGGTGGATTCTGTCATGCATGCCCTGCTGCCGGGACCGACAGGAAAGCCGGGACGTCCTAAAACCAAAGGAAACCAGCTTTCAGTAACAGAAGATTTCACTTTCCAAGAGGAAAAACTCGGAAATTTCCATGTGGCGGCGCAGGAAGTCCTGACAAACCTGTTTGGGAAGCGGGTGGTCCAGGCGTTTGTTACGACTCCGGAAATAGGCGATCATAAAAGTTACCGTCTGTTTTTCAGTACGGTCAGTGCAGGCCAGATTCCGATGGAGGCAGAGAATCCAGAAGAACAGCCGTTTCCACTTGCTGCGGAAGAAAATAATCGTTACCTGCCGTACCTTTTATACCAGATCCGCTGGGGCATAATACCGATATCGGTATTACACCCCTTGAACAAAACCGCTGCGCGGTGGCTTGATTTACGTTTTTTCACATTGTCAGTTTGATAAATAATAAAGGCAGTAGACTATTCTAAAAAAATTGTGTATTATTTAATCACCACAAAAAAATTTTACACTTTTAGAAAGCCACTGCTTATGAAGATACTACCACAAGCCTGGATTTCAGGCAACCCTTTTTTTTCAAACCGTTCACCACCTTCTTTTCTGAAAACATATTATTACCACACATTTCAGAATAGGAGAGATTAATTATGAACGATATATACCTACTAAAACTTAAAGAGGACATGGTCCTTAGAAATTTTACCGCTTCAACCTGTGAGGACTACTACCGCTTCGTAAAACGCTTCCTGGATTTTACTGGGAAAGAAGCCATGTCCATCACTTATGCCGATATCCGCAGGTTTATTTTCCATATGAAAGACATGGAGAAGAGAAAGCCCTCTACCATTAACTGTTATACCGCCGCAATCCGTTTCTTCTTTGAATACACGCTTGGATACGTATGGGATTCTAAAAAGATTCCCAAAATGAAGCGTGACCGGCGACTTCCGACGGTACTTACCCGTGAACAGGTGAAGCTGCTTATTGATTCAACGGAAAACTACAAGCATAAAGCCATGCTGGCTGTTACCTATTCTTCCGGTATGCGTGTCAGCGAGACCTGCCGCCTCCGTTACGAAGACATCCTGCGTTCTAGGAAGATGATCCATGTGGCAAAATCCAAAAATAGGGAAGACCGTTATTCCATCCTGTCAGACCATTTGCATTGATATCCTGACAGAATACTGGTACCGCTATGACCGGTAGAGGGAATGGCTGTTCCCAAGCCCCATGCGGGATAAGCCGCTTACTACCGAGGCAGTAGAGCTTGTTATGAGAAGGCAGTCCCAGTACCTCGGCTTTCCAGAAAATACAACGCCTCATACATTAAGGCATTCCTTTGCTTGTCATTTGCTGGAAGACGGTGTCAGCCAGACAATGATCCAGCATATGCTGGGTACCCACTGACCCCGAATTCGACGAACTGCTACCTTCAGATGACATCAAAGGCACTTATGGGGATCAGAAGCCCGTTTGACTGCATCGGAGGTATATCATGAACGGACCGACCGTGCAGGATATATTCCGGCTGTATTACTCAGATTACCTGGATGCTTATAACCCATCCGCCGTACAGGCAAAAGCGACGAGACTGCATCATCAACTGCAAGACGGGGGCATACGGCTCAAATATAAGCACATGCGCCGGATGCGTGCATACGGAGTACCATCATAATTCCTGCCGGAACCGCTCGTGCCCAATGTGCCAGGAGCTTCCCAAGGAGAAATGGATCGATGCGCAGAAGGAGGATGTGCTGGATGCGCCGTATTACCATGTGGTCTTTACCCTGCCTCATGAACTGAACCCGCTGATTTATTATAACCAGAAAGAACTATACGGTATCCTGTATGATCTCATGGCGGATACCCTGAAGGAATTGTCAATGGATAAGAAATACCTGTCTGCCAGTATGGATTCCTGTCAGTAATGCATACATGGGGCGACGATATGAGCTACCACCCGCATCTCCACGTCATCCAGCTGGGAGGCGGCCTTAACAGTAACGGCAGGTGGCTTGCGAAGGATGCAGGCTTTTTCCTGCCGGTAAAGGTAATATCAAAAGTATTCCGTGGTAAATATATGGAGGGCATCAAAACCCTAAAGCAGGGTAGAAAGCTCCTCTTTCATGGCGAAGCTTTAAAATACCGCAATTCTTATGAATTTCAGGAGCTTCTGGATACCTGTTATGGGAAGGAATGGGCTCCATACTGTAAGGAAGCCTTTAACGGTGCGGCATCAGTCATAGAGTATCTTGGACGCTATACGCACCGCATGGCTATCAGCAACAGCCGCATCATCTCCATAGATGATGGGAACGTCACCTACCGTGCAAAGGATTACCGCAGCGGCGGCAGATGGATAGAGATAACAGTAACGGGCGTGGAATTTATCAGGCGCTTCCTTATGCATGTCGTCCCCCGCCGTTTTGTACGTATCCGACACTATGGGCTACTCAGTAGCCGGTGCAAGAAAGATAAGCTTGCCTTGTGCCGAAACCTGATCGGATGCAGGAAGTACATTTCGGAATTGAAAGACCTTGATCTGGCTGGAATCCTGAAGAAGCTGTTCGGGATTGACATTAATGTATGTCCCTGCTGTGGAAGCCGTAACTATATCCACCATATGGTTCCAAGGGGAGCCGGTGTACAGGCGGTATATGTAACATAAATTTAGTTAACTAAATAAAGCCCTCCGCACTGTAAAACATTGTAAAAACAGTGCCTGCTTAAAGTACGTCATTTTTATACATCTGACAACAAAAAACGCATGGATTAAAGCATTCCTTCTTTAAAAGCAGTCATCCTTTGACAGGAAGGAAAAGATTCAATCCCCATAGTGTATCTCAGACAGTACGCGGCTTTGTTCAATTCGGAAAACTCAAAATTGTGCCAAATATATAGGCAAATCAAAGATTGTATATAGGCAAATGAAAAGATATTTGCCTATATATTTGACCCAACTTTGATTCTTTCCTTAATAATTATACCGATGTTTTTTTAATTCCGATATTTATAAAAATCTCCACACTTTACGCTATTGTTCTTAATAATATCGGCATTAATCTTTATCATGGTATATCTGCTATTAATCATGATAAGGAGTCAGAACCATGGAACAATCATTAAAACTGACGAATCTGATTTCAATTCTAATTTCTGAAACATAGAAAAAATACAGATTCAGTATTAAAAGGAGACATTACTTTTAATATCTCGAGAACTTTGAAAAAATACTTAAAAAACTTAATGGCTTGAAATAATTAATGCCGATATTTGCTACAAGATAGTATCCTATTTTGTGGCAGATATTAATAATATCGGTATTAAAAAAACATCGGTATTAGGAATATTGAAGTCTGCTTCTATGAAAATAAAACGTTCTGGTCATTGAAAGACTACATGTTAAGAAGCCATCAGGGGATCGAACTGTTTGTAAACCTGATTGGAATCATATATGCCGCCATGAAAATCCTGCCATATCAAGAAGAGGCTTTTGTATCCTGTCAGAAAAAGAGTGCACAGGAGACAAGATTTTTGATCAGTGAAAGGATACGGGAGGAAATAATTTTATATGGTTTCATAACAAAACTCGAAAGCATAATAAATAACTCTGTATTAATTTCACTATTAGAAAAGCATGTGTTTCATAGGTTCACAAAAACAAAAAACTTGTAAAGTGGTGATTATTAAATAATCTAACTAATTTATATCATAAAATTGGAGACACATATGGAGATATGGAAAATATTATACAAATGGACAGAAGAAAAAGGGGTAAACATGCTCCCGATATCTATAGTTATTATATTTATGTATTTTTATTGGACAGTAAAGAAGGAAAGAACAGCAAAACCGCAGTCATTGTGCATGAACTGTAAATATAGACGTTTGATTGAAGATGAAATTATTACTTCATGTGATTTATATAAAAAAGGACATGTAATTAGCTTTAAACGTATTGAGTATTGCCCACATGAAATGAAAATAATAAATAAAAAATAAAGTGGAAAATTTTAAATTAAACTTAATTAACAGAATCTTTAAAATAGGGAATACCTATGCGGTTCTCTTAAATAAATTATTTGATCATTATATTAAACGAAACTAGGAAGCTAAAAATAATTATATATTGTGTGCGATAATTTAAATTCTTATATTTTATTTATTAAAAAGTTGCTGAACATCAATATACAATAGATTATGTATAATTGATGTCCAGCAGATTTATTATGTTATTGACTATGGGGCATTATGTCTCTACTATATTAATTAACTTTACTACATACTATCCATTATTGCTTCATATTCATCAGTTAACATATTTGAAATAATCGTTCGAGTACAATGTTATTTAGCTGGTATAGATATATCTATCTACACTTTACTACTTGACTAGTTAACCAATTATTTATAGTCCTTATTGTAGCTGTTTTAGTGATTAAAAAATCTTTAATTTTAATCTCTTTATATATCAACTTCAAATATAAAACTTTATGTATATAAATTCATAGGAGTAGCTATGGGTTGGTGTTTTCACAGACTTTTATAATGTTTTTTTGATAACAGTAACATTTGAATCATAATAAAAATTTAATATGTCTGTCAAATCACTTACATAAACTGTTAACGGCAAAGAGTTAAAACTACAATCTAAGCATGTTAAGTTTGTTAGTTCAGCTACATCCAGTTCGCTTAATTCATTATCTGAGCAAACTAAATATACCAAGTTAATTAATTTTCGTACATCTAATGTTTTTAAATGATTATCTGAACAATCCAACCATGTCAAGTTTATAAGATCCTTTACATCAAGCACATTTAACTCATTATTCCAGCAACCTAAATCTGTTAAGCTCGTCAAATTTCTCACATCCAACTCTGCTATTTGATTTGAATTACAGTATAACTCTGTCAGCTTTACTAAGTCGCTTACATCCAATCCACTTAACTCATTAATTGTACAAGCTAAATATGTTAAATTTACTAATTTGCTTACATCCAGCTCATTTAATTTATTATTTGAGCAATTTAAATCTGTCAAGCTTACTAATTCGCTTACATCCAGTTCATTTAATTCATTATTTGAACAAGCTAATATTGTTAAGTTTTTTAGTTCGCTTACATCCAGCTCATTTAATTCATTATTTGAGCAATTTAATGTTGTTAAGTTTATTAAGTCGCTTACATTTAGGATACTTAACTCATTGCTCCAGCAAAATAATGTTCTTAGGTTTATCAGATTTTCTATATCCAATTTTGTTATCTGATTAATAGCACAGTTTAAATTTGTTAGGTTTATCAATTTGTTTACATCCAATTCTGTTATTTGGTTTGAACCACAGTTTAAATCAATTAAGTTTGTTAGGTTTCTTACATCTAATTTAAATAATTGATTGTTTGAACATCTTAAATGTGTTAGGTTTATTAATTCGCTTACATCCAATTCTGTTATTTGGTTTAGATAACAGTCTAAATCAATTAGCTTTGTTAATTCTCCTATGTTTAATTCAAATATCTGGTTATTAGCACAAGACAATCTTATCAGATTTGTTAGGTTACTTACATCTAATTTAATTAATTGATTGTCTGAACATTCTAAATGTGTTAGGTTTATTAATTCTCCTATGTTTAATTCAAATATCTGGTTATTAGCACAAAACAATCTTATCAGATTTGTTAGGTTACTTACATCTAATTTAATTAATTGATTGTCTGAACATTCTAAATCTATAAGATTAACTAAATTGTATACATCTAATTTGGCTAATTGGTTATTTGAACAGTATAAAACCATCAAATTTGTTAGTTTACTTACTTCCAATTCGATTAACTGATTATTCGAACATTCTAAAGCGACTAAGTTTGTCAAATTACTTACATCTAATCTGGTTAGTTGATTATTTGAGCAATTTAAAGAATACAGATTTATCAATTGACTTACATCTAATTCAATTAATTGGTTATTTGAACAGCCTAAATCTGTCAGATTTGTCAATCTGTTTACATCCAATTTATCTTGTAAACCTAATCCATCCCAATAAATACCTATTAATCTCCCATTAACATCCCAATTATACTGATAAGAGTCAAGATCTTCACTAACCAAAGCACCCATATCTTTCTGTTGCTGTATTATTTCAAGCAATGCATTATAATCATTTTCATCATACTGAATTGAGGTGCGTTCCAATTTTATTGGTTCTGACTGTGAAGCTGTCATAGTAAATGAAATTGTGTCTCCTGAAAAACTAATGCTACTAAACTGTTGAATTGTAATAGCTGTTATATCTTCATGAAATGTAATATTAAATCTCGATGGATCTATGCTAGGACTGGCTCCGATAGCACAAAGATGCAACTCATCATTGTATTCATTTACAAGATACCATGAATCAAGATTATAATCACTTTTAATTTCATATTTATAGAGAGATCCATATGATGTATCTTCGACTCCTCTATATAAAATATAATCTATCGGATATGGAGTATCATTAATATCCAAATCAACATATAATTTTGTATCATAATAAGTTAAATTGGTTTTTTCATTATTTTTGTCATATTCAAATGAATATAGCGAAATCTCATATGGTCCATTAACAAATTCATTAGCTTCAAAATGACAAGCAAATAAATATGAAATTCCAAACCAATACTTTCCATTATCATAACCATGATGTTGACGAGTAAGTATATTTCCATTTCTATCTTTTAATTCTACCATAAATATACAATTAGGATCGCCATTCCATGAATAATAATCATCACATGTTATACGAAAATGTTCCATGTCAAATGTCAACTCTAGTTCTGAAGAAGGAACTGGTGTTGGAGTTACTGTTGGAGTTACGATTGGTGTACCACCACCGCCGTCATCTGAACGTTCCAACTTTATTGGCTCCACCTGTGGAACTGTCATAGTAAATGAAATGGTATCATCTGAGTAATTAATATCGTAGAATCGCTGTACAGTAAAAGAAGTAACATCTTCACTAAATCTACCATCTTTAAAGCCGAATCCGCAAGTTGCACCGATATTGATTAATTCGTCATTAAAATATGAATAAAGATAATGAGATTCATTTTCTACTTCACAATGTATGTTATAGTTATAGTAAGTTACTGTTCCACTATCATGAGATGACAAGTATTCAATTTTAGTTATTTCATATGGGTTATCATTAATTTTTAAATTAATATATAACTTTGTATCGTAATAAACTAGGTTGTTCTTTTTTCCGTTATCACCATATTCATATGAATATAGTAATATAGCATATTGACCACTTACTAATTCATCATTTTTTTGAGTACCAATAAAGAATGGAATTGCATCCCAATATAAACCCTCAGAAAATCCGTTTAGACTACGAGTTATAATTGATTTACCACTTTCATTTACTATATCTATTCCATATTTAAAATTTGGGTCTTGATTCCATGAAAAATAATCATCACAGACTATCCAAAAATTATCTACGTTAAATCTTAATTCTGGACCTTCAACAGGTTTTATAGGAGCTGTCGTAGGAATTGCTGTTGGTACTGCAGTAGGAGCTGTCGTAGGAATTACTGTTGGTACTGCAGTAGGAGCTGTTGTAGGAGTTGCTGTTGGTACTGCAGTAGGAGCTGTCGTAGGAATAGGTGTTGATTCATTTGCTGGCGGAGCTATTATCGAATCTGTAGCTGGTAATGGTGTTGGCGTTACTAGAACTGGCAACACTTCAGGAATCTTATCATCCACTATAGTTCCGTCAGTAGTTATGTCACTTTCCTTACCTTCTATTGCAACATAATCGACTTTTCCTTTTCCTCTTACTTTAACATTATCAGCTCTGCCAGTAATTGCATTGACAACAGCATTTTCTGCTACTTGAATAATTGCATTATCTGCATCTTTTGTCATATCAATATGTTTGGTAGTCGAACCTTCAGTCATTTCTAACAGTATACCCGCGGCATTGATATTAATGCCATCTGCTACTGTTTCTATCATTTCAATTTCTGAGCCTTCTCCATCAATAGTAATATTACCAATTACAGCATTTTTAAGGACTATTTTGCTTCCATTTGCTTTAAAAGTTGCTCTCTTGACTTTTCCTTGAATGTTGGTTGTTGCCTTATTTGTAAGAACTGTAACTAATTCAACTTCTGATGTTCCTTGTACTTTTATAGATGCATTCTCGTTAACCTGCTTCATAATGACTTCTGGTATTTTTGAGTTTCCTCTAATTATGATAGAATTTTCACCGCCACCTCTTACAATCAGCTTTCCAGTCACAGTTACATTTATAAGATTAACTTCTTGGTTACCTACAGCATCTGTTATTATCAGATTGCCGTTTACATTAATATTAGCTATGTTTAGATTTGGAGCCGCTATATATACATCTCCTTCATTTAAATTATTGACTTTAGTACTTTTTGTTATGATGTTTGGAGCGACTTTTAACAATATCTCGGCAAATTCTCCACGAGTCAGGAAATCACCTGCTTTTTTATCACCGATGATCATAGATTTCATATCAACACCAAGAGTACTGGAAAAAATACTTTCCACATAACCATATGTAGCTTTATTTAATGGATTGTATATGTTCCCATTATCTTGGCGGAGTAAATAACCTGCATTTAATCCGATTGCAACAGTATTATAATACTTGTCGCCTTTCTTTAGATTCTTAACTGAAGTCATGTCATACATTTTAGTAGCTCCTAAAAGAGCATTCAGTGATATGCATGCCGCACCTTTTGTTAATGCGGAGTCAGGGAAAATCAAAGAACCGCTGTTAGACATCAGTCCATTGCTGATTGCATATAGTAGTGCGACTTCATGCTTATGCCCAGCAACATCACTGTATGACTTAACTTTACTCATGACCTCTGCGGTATTAGCAGGATACACTGCCGCAATAAGCATGCAGACTATGATTATCCTTGCCATGGTTTTCTTCCAAAAAACCTTCATAAATTTACCTCCTGTATAGTTACTCAGCATGGTTAAGATTATTCCATACTGGTATTTATATCAAAATCAAGTAGAGTAATTAACATGTTTTAAATCCTCTTTCTTGACAAAGATATCTGTTTATCGTAAAGTATCTTACTTTACGATAAAGTTCATTTATTAATTTATTTTACTCATATTGAAAAGAAATGTCAACTATTAGGCGATAATTATATGCATCATAAATAATAAGGGTAAAATTATTCTTTAGCTTTATGTTAATTATTTATCTGCTATTCATTTAAGTCAATTTATCTATATAGTAACATTTACTATATAAAATACAGTATACTATTATTTATCGTAAAGTGCTTTACGATTTTATTTTGAAAATAATTCGAATATACAAGCAAATTACCAGAAATCAAAGGACTTAACCAAAATGCAAGAAAATCTAGGAATATTAGAAAGTTATAAAACTATTTATGCTTTTAAAATTTACTTGGATATTAAATGGATATTGACAAGAATGCTATGATCGTTATAGCAGAGACTTCGTATAAGGTAAATATAGGCATATAAAATTAACCAGATCTTAAAACTAACATAAAATGTCTTTCATTATGCATCTAGTTATCAAGTTATAGATCCTCATTTTACACAAACCCACTTTTAAAAACTTTAAGATTAGGATTCAATTACTAAAAACTAAGTAGTTTTCTAAAAGAGAACTGTATATACTTTACATTATTCATCCAATAATGCTTCATATGTTGTTTTTAAAACATCCCTTATCCCTCTAAGTTGCTTCAACTGAATATGCTGAATGCCTCGTTCAATTTTTACTAGAGTTTCTCTTGTAATTTCTATATTAATTAATTGTAGATCACGGACTAATTCTGTTTGACCTATGCCTTTACTTTTTCTAATCTTACGGATATTTTTTCCTATAATATTCTCTCTATCCTGCTTTATTTTATCGTTATTCATTATATCATTCCTTTTGGACTATTTTCAGTTCATTTTTACTTTATCTTATATGATTAGTATGCTATAATGGGACTTGTATCAGTCCAAATAAAAATATAAAAAAATGGAAAGGAATCTTAAATGAACGAAAACCTCATTCAAATTTTTGAAACATTTAAAAACAGCAACTATTATGGTCAAACCAGCTCACAAATTGATTTAGAGTGGCTGAGAGATAAATTAAAACCAAATGATATTGAAGAATTAGAAGATCGGATCTATAATCTTCTTTTAACTAATGAAGAAGAACTCTTTATCGGAACATTAAAATACATTTGGCAGATAAAAAACGAACTTTCTGTATAAGATGATTAATTTTCAAATATCGAACTAAATCCATATATTAGGATTATTTGCAAAACCCAAGAAATATTACACAGTAATGATAGTATTCTTTTATTATCATTACTGCAAAGTCTCTGTTAGTTAGGTATCAATACTTCTAAAGTTTTATTATAATTTATTATTTGCGAAAAAATATTAGTGATGAACTTATCAACACAAGCAGTAGAATGACACACTTCAGCATATTAACTATAATTTCCATCATTAAAATCATTATTAATCTTTGCTGCATAATAACTGCTTATTGTTACTGGTGCACTGATCAGGGTAGTAAGCAGATAGTTTCTTATGTTGTAGACCTTGGTGGTGTTTTTGTCTAAGCAGTCTATGACATATTCAATGTGGCACAGGTTCAGCTTGAGCATCCTGCTCTTAACTATCTCTGCATGATAGTCTTTTTTCCCTATACGGATGAATTCACATGTACTGCATACGGTTTCAACGATCATCTCTAATATCTCTTCTAAGCGTTCTCCGTCATATGGATACCGCTTTATCAATATGTCATATTCAATGTTCTGCATTACTAATTTTCGATAGCTGTCAGCTATATCAATCATATCAATCTGTTTTTCTCTGTTTTTTTTATTTTTATCCGCTCTATTTATTGATTTATCCTGATTGATTGATTAATATCAATATACTCAGTATTATTTATATCAGTATTATTAGTGTCGGCTTTTCCGAACTTTAGGGTTTTGATTATACGAATTGCAGAATTCGGTTTATTCGAAGCCACTGATTTAGGTTTACTTTCAGGAAAATCTTCCTGTTTCTCTAGTATAAATGCTCCTGCTTGTTCCTGATGTGCAGACTTCTTTATTTCCGAAGTCAAAATTTCTTCCTGTTCTGTAGTATTAGATACTGGCTTTAATGGTTCTCCATCAACGGACAATGAAGCAAAGTTCTTTATGTATATCATCGCAGGTTTACCCTGACCCTGTTTTTTTCTTTCTATCAATCCTATGCCTTTTTGTATGTCTAATTCATTAAATAAACGGATGGCTTTGTCATGACCACATCCTAACAGTTCTTTAGCATTTTCCAGCGTAAAATAGATATAGACGCGTCCTAAATCATCAATCCATCTATTAGCCACAGATAGCCCCATACGGTCAAGCATCAGTCCGTAAAGCATTTTAGCTTCGAATGATACACCCTTAAACTGTTCATCTGTAAATAATATTTTAGGTATCCTGTAGAAATTATATTGTTCTGCTTCCTTACCATAAAAGTAATCTAAAATAGTTGTTTTTGCCATGAATATGACTCCTTCCGTTATTTAAAATAGTAAGGATACATGACAGATAAGATAATCATGTATCCTTTATGCCGCTTGTTTGTGTATGTCATTTATTCGTGTATATTTTTACTAATTTATTTATATATGTTCTATTATGTTTCATTTGCATTAATTATATAAGCTCTTAATCAATGCTATCAATAGTAACTAAAGTAAATGAAAGTGCTGTAAGGATCAGTGGAATGCTTTTCATCTGTTTGGTATAGTCAGGCTATGAGTCTTTTCTATTGATTTCTTTATCTCAAATACCCCATTTCTTCTTTACAATGACTAACAGCATACATAATAAAATAAGAACCACAAATATACCTATTAATATATTTACAATATTAAAATCATGATATCCTGTCTGTATTATATCCTCCGCATCTTTAGATGTATCATTTGATGGATTATCCTCATTCTCCTTGTTTTCAGATAAATCCATGTCATCCATAGGTAGTAATAAATTATCTTCATCATATGATGAATTCTCTTCATCTATTATGCTTTCTTCTTGTGTAAAGTCCTTTTCTTTATCAAAACTATTTTCGTTTAGAATTATCTGATCAGCTTCATTTAACTCTTCTGTATCTGTTTTATTGTCTAGAATTTTATCTTCACATATTCCGTTATCTTTATCTTGTGTTTCAATTTCATCAGAACCTGTTCCACCTTCAGTAGTTAGGTTATTCTCTTTATCTTTTTTATTTTCTGAGTTGTCTTTGTTGTCTTTATTTTCTTTACTTTCTTCATTTGATTCTGAACCAGCATCAGGAGCGTTATTATTTGATTCATTATCATCTTTTTCATCCGTAGTTTCTTCTTTATTTTTTTCTGTTTCTATCTCTTCTTTCGTTTCCAAATCTTCATTTAAATCTTTATCTGCATCTGATTCTATATCTTTCACAGCTATGATAATATTCATATCAAGCTTATCAAAGTAAAAATCATCACCAACATATTGATAATCTTCTAAATCAGGGTTTATATAGCCATCTGACCCATTTACCACTACATCCCCTTGTTTAAAATCAGTACTTAATGATATCTTTAACGGTTCAGTAAAAGTTACAATTTCTTTCAGCATAATACTCCTTCCGCTTGTAAAAATGGAAACATCATCATATTTATTGTTATAAATGTTTATTTTTTGTGCAATGTTCAAATCACAGTCATCTAATGCAACATACTTCCTGTCGAGGCTTCATTATGCTTAATTGCGGTGTTTATATAATCAATGGTACAGTGACTGCTATAAATACCTCCGCCGTTCCCTGCAAGATTGTAATTGATCTCACCACTGACAAGATTTAATTTAGATTGGTCAGTAACGTAAATGCCCCCGCCATTTAACTCTGCTTTGTTTTTATTGAGCCTGCTTCCTGCAATAGTGGCATGTGATTCATCACCTTCAATATAAATTCCCCCACCGAAACCCCATGTATAATTATTTACTATCTCTCCACCTTGCAGTATAACATTACCATTGCTTGAGTAAATCCCATACGCCATGAATGTAAGGATTGTTTTGAGGTATAGGGTCGTAATGATTGTTGAGCGGATCACCATCGTAATAAACCCTCTTAGCATCAATACTGATATTATCTGATATAATACCTCCATTGATTACTAAGGAACCGAAATTACTGATTCCTCCACCCCCGCCTTGAGCAGTATGGATACTATTCTGGGTGATCCTGCCATTGTTTATTATCAATTTCCCAAAAGTATTATTAATCCCTGCTCCATATCCCCAAAGTTCGGTTGATACTGCATTCTGAGTAACCTCACCACCGTTAATATAACATGTACCATATATGATGCAGATACCACCGCCATCATATTCTGGATAGAAGCCATCTACATGATTATTTCTAATAACTGTACCAGTTTCCATGTAAAGTGTTCCGTTTACCCGGATTAATGCTTTAGTTGCTTTCAAGCCATAATTTTCATTCCTCCTGCTTCCTTCTTCCGACCATACTGCACCGCCATCAATAATTATATCCTTAAGAGTTATCGTCGCATCTTTTACTATATAAAATAAGAAAGAATCAGTGAGATCGTCACCACGTTTAACTTGATACAATGCTCCAGGCTCACTTCTTATTGTATAATTCTTTGCCTTGCTGTAATAACAGTATTCTCCACGTACTATATCTTTTAAAATATAGATTATTTCGCCGTCTTTTACCTCAGATATGGCATCAGCTAAGGTATGATAATAAGCAGAATCAATCCTTGCTTCATAAGTAGTCTGAGGAATATCTAGAGTTAAGGTTTCTCCGGATTCTTTTAATATGTAACAGCTGGATTCGCTATAAAAGCCGTCAAGCAGTCTTGCTGTTTCAATTCTGATATCTGTTTCTTCTGTATTATTTATGGCACGGCTTCTTTCTACCACTACGTCATATAACTTAAATTTGTCCTCATCCACTGAGATGCCAATACGGTCAGAAACTGAAAAAGCATCTTTTACTATTACAGGGTAGGACGGGTTTTTTAAGTGGATATTCTTACTCCCATTACTTTTGATCGTGATATCTCCAGACAGTTCTAAATTTGAAGAGCGACTGTGATATACTGCACCACCAAGTCCTTTAGCATAATTGCCTGTGATGCTTGTATTATTGATTAAAAATGAACCATTATCTCCTGCCATGCCAGAAGAATAAACTGCACCGCCGTCCCCAGCGACGTCATTATCTTCTATGTAAGCTCCGTCAATCTCACAGGATCCGTCTTTAAAAAAGATGCCTCCACCTCGATAAGCTGAATTCTTTGAAATCTGGCATCTGCGGATGATTATATCTGCATTTGTGGAATAAATGCCTCCTCCTAATCCGTCAGAAGCTGTTAAGGTGTTTTTACTAACCTCTGAACCTGTTATTTCAATCCTGCCTCCCCATAAGTAAAATGCTCCGCCAGTTGCGGCACGGTTATTTAAAATCTTAACATCATTCATGATAAGGTCGCTTTCCTTAGAAGATATAGCTCCGCCTGAACCTGCCGTGCGGTTATCCTGAATGAATCCGCCGTTCATAATTAATGTGGTTTCAATGTCCGTACTGACTGCACCTGCATAGCTGTCTGATGGAGTGTCAGCGGTATTGTCATTATTCTGCAAGGTGACGTTATTCAGGGTTAAAGTTCCATAGAATAAGACTATAAGCTGGCGGTTGCTTGCAATGCCTTGATTATTGCCATCTTCATCCCAGACTGCACCGCCGTCTAAGGTTACATCATTTATCGTAAAGCTTTCACAATTGATGTGGAAGAGAAAATCATATAAATAATAGCTGTTATTGAATTTTATGAATTCGGCTGATCTTGTAATTTTATAATGCTCTCCTGGCTCTGAGGCAAGAGTCAAGTTCAAGTCAGTATAAAGATCTATGAATGTCTTTAATTCAACATCCCTCTGTAGATAGATGATGTCATTTCTGCCTGCTATGTCAAAAGCTTCGTTTAAAGTCTTATAATAAACAGTCCCTATTCTGGCATCATATCCTGCTTCATTATTTGTAGAATTTACTTTAGATGAATCAGCTGTGCTTTTAGGAGCATGCAGATCTGATACATGCATTTCTGCCCTGATTGTCATTACTTTTATTAAAATACATAGCAATGGAATTAATATAGCTGTAATCTTCATTATTTTATTTATCATCTTTTTGTTTCTTATTATTTTATTCTTCATTTTTTTCACCCTTCTTCTTATATTTGTGAAGGATACATGACTAAAAAATAGTCATGTATCCTTCATGTGGTTTACAGCCGCAATGCTGCATTATATTGCAGAGCGGTTTTTATTCTGTTTACTTAATGTTTATCCTTCCGTCTCTGTTCTTTTTCTGTTCTTTTTCTGTTCTTTTTCTGTTCTTTTTCTGTTCTTTTCTGCTCCTTTTCAGCTTTCCAGCTTCATTAAGCCAGTTGACTTCAGATTATGATTTCACTAATACTTCTGATAATCTTAATGACTGCCTGCTCTGCATTTATGCTTTCAATCCTATCTAGCTCGTACACTTTTCTTAAAAGTATTCCCTCCATCAATAGGTAATTGTAGCTGATAGTATGCTTCTCCTTCAGCAACTTTATTATTTTCAGTCCCTTGTCTGTCAATGGCGGCTGATCCGCTTCTGGGTCTATCGACATCGTTATATCGGGATGATATATCCCCTTTTCTATCTTGTATGATATATTTCCCATCTGCATAAATTAAACCTCTCTCTTTCATTTCTGTTTTGATTACAGCATTTGAAATACTACTTAGTACATCCCTTGCGGCATTCAACGTAAGATCACATAAGGTATAAATCAGTATCCGCACGTTTTCCATGCCGATGTTTGGGATTAAATATTTATAGCCGGCAGTATCAATACCACATCGGCATGATGCTAAGTATCCTGCACTCTCCTTAACTGCGCTGCCTATGCGGTAAATCCATTCGGGATTATCTTCTAACTGACTGCATGAATAATAACAAAGTGTAGATATTGTTTCCATGTAGTTGCTGTCCTTTGAATATAATACCCTGTCGATTTTATTTGTAATATACTCATTTAAATTTTCCACTGATTTAAAACCGTGGCATAGCTCATTTAAAACTGCTTTCTCATTCTCCTTATGAAACTGCCATCTTTGGGGGATATGGGCACCTCTTGTATCTTTTATGTCATATAGATAATCAATTTTAGGTCTGTCTCCGTTATCATTAATGACTGCAATACCCTTCGTCCCTCTGCTGACATAACGTTTGGCATTCTGCCATTCATTATAAGTAGCTGTCATGGATGCATCTGATCGTTGTGCGTAAATCAGGCTCACATTATGGAAGCTTCTTGTATACATGTTTGATGCAAATACGAGGAATTTCTTCCAGTTTGCTTCATTGCTGACTATTACTGGTATGATACTGCGGAAGATATCCCTTGTGCTTGTTACTGTTATCATATTTCTCCTCTCTGCTATACTGCTTTAGGTAAGAAAATGCAGTCAACCGTGCTTTGAAAAGCATAGCTTAAAACACATATATCAAAGCTCAAGTATTGGGTTTAATCATGCATAAACTTGATTTAATTTCTAGTTCGGTAACGAACTTATTCAGTAACAAACTTATTCGGTAATGAATTTATTCAGTAGCGAATTTATTTTCAGCATTTTCTACCTAAAGCAGTATATAATTTAAAAAAGTCGGTTTATTGATATATAAAAATTAACATGTTTATGAATTAGCATCAATGAATTTGATAGCCGTTGAGCATACAGTATTGTATGTTTTTAACTGTAAGCATAGATTAAATAACTATTACTGACTTAATGGATGAGATGGTTTCATTTGATTCATCATATCTTGTAAAAGGAGAATTTCGTCTTGTCCCATACTTTCTTCGTTAATAATATCATTAATATCCAAAAGAGTAATCTCAATGACCTTTATAACAATGACTTCTTCTTTTGTAACCTCTGCCTCAT
This sequence comes from Holotrichia oblita, assembly GCA_023690525.1. Lineage (NCBI taxonomy): Eukaryota > Metazoa > Arthropoda > Insecta > Coleoptera > Scarabaeidae > Holotrichia > Holotrichia oblita. Next base: position 57,356 of record JALQSN010000250.1, read on the forward strand.
TACCTTCATCATCTCTTTCAATCGCTGTAGTCTCAATTATCTTTGTATCATATGATACTGTATATCTGCACATATGGTTAAACGTTTCAAGCGTTTTGCTTCTTTGTTTTATCGTTCATGATGGTTGCTGTACTGCCAAACCCATGTTTAATCATATAAACACACAGCACATCATAATAATTATCCAGCTTTTCTTGGTTATTAGAATTTAAAAATATCAACTGAGCATAGTTGCAGTCATTTAGGTTCTTGCTTTCTACATCAATCTTTTGATAAAACTCATCCTCATAAGCAGTTAAAACATCCGTTACAGTCTCTCCTTCTTCAAGAGCTGGTAAAAAGAGCGCTAAGGGCGAATTATATAATATAGCAACAGCCACTACAACTGGGACTGTTGTTATTACTATCTGAATCAGAAAAGCAATCAGTCCTCCTGCAGCGTATCTTAATACAGCATTCACCATCGTTTTAAGCGATTTCTTAAGCTTATTCTTAATGATCACAGTCAATTTTTCGCTTGGTTTTTCTCCCTTTAATTTCTGCCTGATATATGTACGCATATGTTTATTGGAACAACTGGATCTACTTTTTTTACTGCCTTTATGTGATATGACATAAGTTCTTTTCTTAAGCTTACATCTGCTGGCTTTGAATTTCATTTTAGGTTCTTTTGTCCTTAAAGTATTAATATTGATTCTTTCTGCTTTACCATATTTCGTATTATTAAGAATGTGCTTTTTCTTCTGCACCTTTTTATATCTTGATGTTTTTTTTCGTGTGTTATCTCTTTTTTTATTAATATCTGCTCTTATTACTTTACTGAGTGTGTTATAAAGCTTTGCTTCGTTTTTAGCATATGATAATAAATTTACATTGGCAGAAGCTTCATCCTTTGTTTCATTTATTTTGTTCAGATGATTTATGAGTGCATTACTTGATTTTGTTTTCACATCTGAAAATGTTGGATGATTGATGCTTTCTATCTTCTTCATGTAATACTCTGAAAGTCTGCTGGTTCTTCTTTTCTTATATTGATCTTTTTTCCTGATTGTTTTCTTTTTATGATCTTTTGTGCTTGATTTTTGTTTTGGATCTGTTGATGTTGATGACTGTAGCTTAGGTATATCTTCTTTATGGTTGGAAATTTTACTGACAGCACCTGTATTGGATGTTTTATCATTATCCTTTATGCTATTGCTTGTCTCCTTCTGTATACTGCTTTTTTTATGGATTACACTTTTTTTCCTCTGTTTTACTTTGAAGTTAATTTTAACTTTCTTTACCTGCATCTATGCTTTCCTGCCTTATTCATTCAAGTGGCTGACTTATTGATAACTGCTTATGTATGCCGTTTTTAATTATTAAAATATCATCCTTAATAAGTGATATTAATAATTTAAACTCATTTCTTAGTTTTATCCTCATTTTCAAAAGGATTGGTAGAGAACATCCAATATAAATCATGGTCCTTTGAAACAGTTGTATCAAATGGTACGACAACATTTCCATGTTTTATAAGACCCATTCCGCTTGCTGAATTTGTAACGAAACGAAGCTGTTCTTCGCTGATGTTTATGATTTCTGCTAATTTACTGCTGTCTGTGGATGCCTGTTTAAGCATGGCTATGAATTCTGAATTTGCGAGCATTGTTGTTGCTGTATAATTCTGTAAAAGATCCTGGACATTCTGTGTTATGCCAGTACATAAGCCTCCAAGCTTCCTGACTTTCTTCCATAATCCGTATAAGTATTTTGAACTGTATTCTTTATCAAGAAGGCAGTGGAACTCGTCTATGAACAGCCAGATCGCTTTTCCTTTTGACGCATTTTTTGCAATCCTCATGCTTATGCTTTCCATCATGACGAGCATGCTGACTGCGGAAAGCTCCTTTCCTAAATCGCGGATGCCGTATACTAAGAAACGGTTTTCTATATCAACATTGGTCTGGTGGGTGAAGATGTTTAATGAACCGTTTATGAATAATTCAAGTGATAATGCCAGATCCTGTGCTTCTAGCTCTGGCTGATTAAGGAGTAGTTCATAGAATTCTGCCATGGTGGGGCTTGATTGAAAATCTACTGAATCATTTGAAATGAATCCTTTGTAAAGCGACCTTATACATCTGTCTATTATTGATTTCTGTCTGCTGTTGAGGGTTTCTCCAATACACTGTTCGCAGACACCTAACATGAATTCACCTTTATCAGCAGTAAATCCATTCATGTCATCTAAGTATTTTGGCGACTCCAAAGGGTTTATGTAATTATCTGTGTATGTGGACATGATTACCACTGCTCCTGAGAAACGCTTTGATATGTTGAAATATTCATGCTGTGGGTCTATAATGATTATGTCGTCTTTTGTGTTAAGGAACACTGAACCCATTTCAAGCTTTGCGAAAAAAGATTTTCCTGAGCCGGGAACGCCAAATATGAAGCCGTTGCCGTTGATCAGTTGCTTCCTGTTACCGATGAGTATGTTCCTTGATACCTGATTAGTGTCGTAATAGGTGCCGTTTTTTCCGGTATAGTATAGCTCCTGTACATTAAAAGGAATGAGGACTGCAAGGCTCTGAGTCAGTAGAGTCCTCATGGTCTCAACCTGTCTCACTCCTATCGGAAGTGCTGTATTTAATGCTTCCCTCTGCTTTAAGTAGTGTACTTCAAACTGGCATGAATTTCTCTTGCCGATTGTCATGATGGTTTCTGAAATGTTTTCCAACTCTTCCTTAGTTCTTGCAGTTATAATAATGGTGACCGCTACCCAGAATAAGCACTGGTCATTATCCCTTATGTCATCCATTATTTCTTCTATCTGCTTCTTCTCGTTCCGCTTTGTGTATGATATTTCTGAAGAAAAATCATTGTTTTTATTACGGACTCTCTGTCGCTTAATTATATCGCTTTCAATTCCCATGTACTTTTTCTTAAGGGTGCTTGTAGTCACGTCTTTAGGCACTGGTACAACATCTATGCTTACTATGCTGTGTACTGGAACGCTTGTAAGTTCATTCAGGAAACGGTCTGATAAGGAGCTTGGGTATTTTTTAATAAAAAGAGCTTTAGCCACTTTCTTATCGTCATGAAAATATGTAGGAAGAAACCTCATCATACCGTTACAGATATCATTTTTATAGTCCCTGCGGAGTGTGATGCATGAATCGTAGTCAAAATCATATCTTTCTTCTTCTCCCATACGATAAAAATCGTGGAGTATCCGAAGACGTTCTTTTGCATTAAGAGGTATGATATCAGCTCCTAACTCTCCGAATGCCTGCTTTATTGTTACTTCTAGATTAGAGAAGTATGCTTTAGCTTCCTCATAATTCTTTCTTGTAATTGATACTGTAAGATATCTCTCCTGCTCTATTCCCTGTCTGCCTTCTAAAATCTTTTCCTGCATGATTATGTTATACGTAAGCCTAAACTCATCAAAGCCGTCATTTTCATTCTGGAACAATACATTTTCCTGAAGGTCAGCCATGTTCTTATTCTTGTTGTTTATCGTTATCTTAAATTCTACGTCAAGTGCATTTAGAAACTTGCAGTACTGCTCAAAAATATCTGTCTGTTCTTTTTCATTCGTTGTTGTGTAGTTGATATCCTGAAAGCGGTATGTTTTAGTGTAACGGTTATGTAATACTTCAAAGATGCCGTGCTTGGATATCTTTAATATCTCTATTGCTTCCTGTACAGATTTTGGTGTCTTGTATAATGGTTCGCTTGCTTTTTTGTATATAGAAAAACGGTCTTTAATTAATTTCAATATAATCCTCCATTCATAGCTGGCTCTTTTTAGGTTTATTCCTGCGGGCTTCTCTCTGTTCTGCCTGATGCTTAATCTTTTGTTCTGTCATTTCATCTTTATGTTCTGTTGCTGAGTATAGGATGGGTCTGCTGCAGAAGACTGACTTTAGGTATCTCCTTACCATTTCATAAAAACCCATGTCGTTATGCTGATAAAAGCCACATAATGCTATCGGTGCTACTATAGGGACTGCAATATAACAGCTTATGGTAAGGCTGGTTTTTTGATATAATAAGAACACGATGCCACCGCCTATGATTAATGACAGTATGCTGCTGAATAGTTGCTTCATGGTAAGTCCCATGATTATGTTTTCTTGGTATTTTTCAATATCTTTGTTTATTTCGATAATCATATTTGTAATTAAAAATTTTAACATATGTTGTTTATATGTTTTACAATGTTTTTATAAAATTTAGGTTATATGTTGTTTGCATTTTATTAACAATCATATGTTAAATTCAAATTTTCCTTTCTTAATAATCAGATTTCATATAGATAGGTACAAAAAAAGGACTATCCAGCTTAGTGATAATCCTTACCTGCTTACTTGGTATTTTTCTAATTGAATATCTTTAACACCTCCTTATTTTGTGATTAATCTATATAAAAAGCCACATAGCGGTATCATCTTACTTACTGCTTTGTGGCTCGAATTGTTAATATGAAATTATATTTGCTATTATACAAATAGTGAATAAATTAGTTAGTCATTTTGCTTATAATGGGTAGTTGAAAATCACACTTTACAATGCAATACTCACTACCTACTTAAAATTGAATATTACTAGAAAACCAGTTGGACAGTCGTTGATAAAGCGTTTGCTCATAAACGGACTTAATTATTCCATTATCTAGAACCCTATATATTCTTTTTAATTCAATAGTCTCATCCTCTTTGCTAACGATAAAGAAGAATGTATTTGCTTGATATGTTTCAGGCACGACTTTTTGGTCATCTCGGTATGTAATTTGTTTAGAATCACTATCATAATAATCTATAATTATTCCAGAAAGTTCACCCGCAGACATATAAACTAAAGAAGCATAAGTGTTGTCAATGTTACTACGCCTGTATACAGGGATTATATTTTTGTTAATGATATCTTTTAAATCATTATCTAATATTTCTTTACCATTGACTTTGTTGAGCACCGCAAATGGTAAAATGAGATCCTCATTTCTTTTGAGTTGATAAAATTCTAACGCTGGATTGGGATAGTCAATAGTATAATTGATATCTAGAGCGTTTGGATCAATGCTCCCATAAAATCTTCCAAAAACTTTTAAGGACATATTAGCTTCCCTAAATTCTTCATGCTCAAAATTCATAGTGAACGTATGGTTATCGGTATTGTATCGAAAGTTCTTAATGTGATAATTATAATTAAATTCTTTTGCATATATTTCACGAATCTCACCTGTGTTAAAATTCAAATAGGTTAAATCAAGAGCCTCCGCTGATCCAATCCTTCTGGCACAAATGAATGAACTATTGTCAAAAGGCAGCAATTGTACGTATGTGTTCAGTAGGAGCGGTTCTGTTTCGTTGTAACAATCAATTATGTTATTGATAGGCTGTATAGACATAATATTTAAATCTAAAGCAATAAATCTTCCTTCCTCTATGATTGAAAGCTCTTCATGCTTTTTGGCTCTTAGGTATACAATCCTGTCACCAGATTGAATAAAATTAAAATATACGGTGTTGTCGCTATCCGCAAGGGTAGATGAAATTTCATCAAAATTGTTACTATAACCGATTTTATTATATAACTGACGAACGGCAATAGGAGAACCTAAGTGAGCTCCATATTCCATCATCTCATTTTCAAAACTTATATATATATCTGCATACTGTTCTTTCAGTACTGGAAGATCAGTATCGAAGAATTTTTTTCGTTTTCAACAGTTGTAAGTCTGTTAATTGTATATTTGCAATGCCACCCATTATGGCATACTGATTAATATAGTAATTGAAGTTATTAATTTGATACCCCATGGAATCGGCAACTACCCATAGAGCATTATTGCTATCTTTAAGAATCCTCGCTGTTATATCCCAAATTTCTTGCCTTAACTCGATATATTCCAAAAAGGAGTCTGTGCTGTCTTTGTAAATATCGAAGGCGTACAGCAATTTGTCTATGTATTCCTCATCATCAGCCATATTTATGCTGTAAAATAACATCATGATTTCTAGATAAAACCTTTCATTTGTTGCTTGAAACATTTTTTCTGAATATTGGAGAAGCTCATCAAACTTGAGAGTATTTAATAATAGAACGGATTTAGCCATAGAAACCATTCTAATTTCTTCTGCATCTGCCTCCCCATAAGCAAGGTAATTTGTATATTCTTCAATGACTTCCTGCATTTCTACTTGATGGTAGGATCTAGACAAAAGCTCCAAATACCATATATACCAATTACTTCTATATACACCAGAAACATATTTTTTACTTTTCTGGAACTGTGGAATGGCTTTATCATATTCCCCTATAGCATAATAAAACAAACACTGTGAAAAGGTATCAAAAAATCTGTCTTCTTTGTCTAATTTCATGACATTGAAAAATGGATTTTGCATTAAAACGACAGATATAAACATGATGCTGAATACGAGTCCAAACACAAGGTTGGTAACTTTTTTAACAGTCTTGCTTCTAATTATGAAATTTAAAGCAAAGCATATTACAATAAGTAATAGACAGACAATGGTTTCAGACAGCCCACTTGTATATAGCAACCCCATTACGCCTGAAATTACGATAAAAATCTGATATAGAAGGCGCATGTGTTTTGATGGCAGAAAAACTTGTTCTAAAAGATCTTCAATAGTAAAATTAGGTTTCGGTGGTTGATTGACTGATTCCTGATTGACCGAATGAGGATGTAGCATATCCATATCAGTTACAACTTCTGGCTCCTTTTGATTATAGGCAGTTAAAAAATCTCTCCATCCATCCTCAATCTCCTCTTTAGAAAAATTTATTTCTTCCAGTTCAGCATTGCTTATATTCCGAAGTGTGTCGTAAAAGAAAATAGCCGCTTCATACAAATCAGGTGAATAGTCTGATTCAAGCTGAAGAAAAAGAATGTTTTCGGCTTCATTTATTTTTTTATCGTTCAGTAATCTTAGTATCTCATTTTTAACGTCCATTATAAAGCATCCCTCGCATAAGTAGTGTATTGATAGATTGATTGCAATGCCATCTTTTCAGGCAATTCTCTGCACTGTGGATTTAATTTCCGCTTCGCATTATTCGCTAACCTGAAATCTACCAACCTACCCATTATATAAACATCAAGCAATTCAACCATTTGTTTGAATTAGCGAGTATAAACATAATGGGCAATTGAAAATCTATATAAAAACTCTGTCTAATATGAAGAGTGGGAAACATATCATTAATGATCAAGTAAAAATAAACTTCCCAAAAGGTTCTGGGTCTCCTTTTATATCATCCCATATGAAGTCATAAATTTCGTCAGATGACCAATCTGCAGGTGTTGGAGGGTCTATGCTAAAAATAATATCCGCATCGAAATGCAAATCATAATCATCTATTCCTTGCCAACACAGACCGCTATTACCATATGTTTCTATACACTGAGAACCAAATTGTGAGTATAGCAATACCAATATACCTGCTATAGCACTCATGCAATTATCCAACGATGCACTTTCTAAATTATCTTCACGATTATGTTTTACATTGTTGTATGCTGTGTACCATTGGGGTTTTGTCGGGGTAGATAATGCAAAATTGGTAAATGGAATTATCTCCTTTTTCTCATATAATAGACTTCTGTTAGCTACATCACGTTTTCTCCAATTATTATATGTTACCTTATATCTTGACAGTTTTGATGACCGTTCAAGTTTAACATAGTCATTCATTGTGAAGTGCTGTCCTCTAGGTCTAGCACCATTAGCTTCCATAATTAATTTGCAATTCAACTCCACTTCAGTACAAGCTCTGAGGAGTAAACTGTAAAGTTCAAACGAAAACACACCACTATTACTTTCATCAGGTTCAATGTAATTGAAAATTTTCCGCAATTCTCTTTCGATGTTAATATATGCTCTGCTTAGTTGAAACCTATCAGATGCATAACGATGGTCTGTAACATAATTTGGGATATATGATTTGGGTCGTGCAATTCGATAATATGGCTTTGATAAACCCATGATATTCACTCCTCTATATAACGAATTTTATTGGTATTTTCGAAGTATCAACTTCCCATTATCTATGTAATAGGTGACTGAGAAACATCACACAAAGCTATTAAATTATGGATAATCTAGCAGTTATATAATATCAGCTAAGTAAAAAGCAGGAGTTATTAACGCCATTCTCCCATTAGCATCACCTGTCGTTCCATGTGTAAAGCCATGGCATATTGTTTTATCTTTTGATAAAAACATAACATCAGTTTTAATATATCCTAAATCAAATATTGGACATCCACTATAACCACCAATAGTCGGATTTTCCAAACAAAAGAAAGTCGAGGGAGTATTAGTATCAGCTCTATTTAGTACTAAAAATGATGATGATGCAAAAGACCTAAATGATAACGGATTAAAAATATTATCGTTTAGTCCATATCCAAGGGGAAACCCTATTGAAGTTAATTCACAATCACGTTGAACACAGACTTTAGTTAAGTTGAATAAATTGACTGGCAAACATCTATCATCAAAATATTTGTAATTATCGTTTGTTAAGTTGATTTTCAAAATCGACAAATCAGCTTGCGGATGATGCGTCCAGTTTAAATCTTTTGACAAAAAAATCAAAGGTATTGGAATAGCTTTTTTATTGTATTCGCCGATGATTATATGCGTTTTATTATTTGTTGCATTAGCAACATGAGTCGCAGTAACAACATATACAAAAGTTGCATCAGGCTTTATTCCCATAAATATACCCGTACCAACAGTTGAACCACCTTCTTGTAAGGGAGTTACAAAGCAACAGGTTGTTTTAGTTAAGTATTCTTTTTGTAAAATCATACATACCTCTTCTTTCATTTATATATTCATATTGGCAATAATAGTAAGAAACAAAAAGAAACGAAAGTTTCCTGTAACATCTTCAATCGATGGTTTCGTATTTAATATCTAGTTCTTTCCATATTCGTTTGCAATGTCCTATAAAATCATCTTGATAAGTACGCTCCGTCATGTCATACAAGGTCTTTCCTGCCGCTGTTAGACGTATATTCCCCGTGTTAATTCTGTCATTAGAAGATAACTTTATTTTTGTTTCGCCATATTTTAATATTGGTACTTCTATTGGTAAAACAAACCCACTTGTTACGTTGTATTCAATAAGACCTAGATCAGCTAATGAATAAAGATTATAGCGTCTTATTTTTTGCAAATTATAATAACTTGGAAATCCAGTGATGTAAACAAAAGGATATTTTGAGTTTTCTCTATTCACACTATCAAATGTCATAAAACATATTTAATAAAAAACATCAATATCCTCATCCTCAATGATGGTTAGAATATGAATAATCTTTTTAGTTATTTGACGATTACCATTCACTCTATTTGCAAGAAGCTTTGCCCAAATTAACTGTGTTTCTTCTTTGCTTATGTTTTTTGCATACTCAAAAAAGAAAGCTAACCAATCAGAGTCTATATTTTCAAAATCAGCATTTGAAGTTATGTTGTTTCCAGCAATTTCAATAATCTTTTTCTGATTTATGTATTGACGCAACTCTCTCTTTGCAGTTGAAATTTTTGCACCCTTTTCTATTCCAGAAAGAGATTGATCATTTTCGATTGATTCTTTATAAATTACTAATCCGTCGTTAAAGTCTTTTTTAATACCTTTAGGGGAAACCACCCAACCAACCGATTTTTCAACTATATCAAGTAACCTAATTACCACATCACTTGCTCCATTAAGGTCAATTAACGACATAACCACTCACTCCCTTACATCACTGATTTTCTCAATACCTGACCTTCTCATTATTGCTACAACATGAAATTTCTTTACACTTCTGAGTTATCCTCTTAATAAACATAATGGGCAATTCATAAACTTGTTAATAAGGATAATTCACTTAGGATAGGTAACTCGAAAACTACTTTATCAGCTGTTATAGTGAACGATAATAATGTTGCCAGAAAAAAATTACTTTTTTAAGAGCAACAAATTCTCGAATGTACCAATAAGGCTTATAGGGACACATGAAATATTCTGCTCTAACTCAGATACTATTTTATTTATCAGATCGTTATCATTTCTACAATTCTTATTTAACTCAACATAAGTGTTCACTATTGCTTTTTCTAAATCATGTCCATTATATCTCAAATACCATAACGGAATCATAATTTTACATCCGTTAGTATATTCAATTTGTTCCTTCTTATCGCTTTCAGGTAATTTCATTAATTTTGATTTTATATTATCAATAAACATATTAACATTATGTTGAATATCACTACCATCTCTAACAAAATTATATTTTGAGTTCTGATAAATATTTAATACAGAATTATTCCGAAAGAAATTTATCACCCAAACTGGGTCAAGCAATAAATTTTCCAGAGAATATCTTTCACCTTGGGTCAAAATAAAAATGTTAGCTCGGTGAACCATCGCCTCGAGTATCTTTGTCTATAATACCAATAACTGATTCAATATCATTAAAAGATTTTACAATATTTTTCACATTATCGCAATTTCCGCTTTCAGATGTACCACTTTTGCCTGAAGAGATGAAATTTAAACTAATTTCTGAGGAAATTAGCTCCATGCCTTGTATAATTCTGTAAAGTCTATCCATCCATTTTGCATCGTTTTCACTCTCCACAATAACATTTCGTCGATTTATGTATGCAACTGAAAGCGTAGGTATTCCATATGCTAATTCCTTTAAAATTTTATCTTTTGTTGATTTTATTAAGCGAGAATCATTGTTGTACTGCATATAATACAACTCATCATCCGCCGCAAGAGCTACGGTACTCGGGGAATGAGTAACGAGAATCACATGAATATTATAATCACAGACAAAAGCATCTTTAAGCAATTTTAATAAATTTTGTATCATTGAAGGATGTAATGTTGCATCAACTTCATCAAGTAATAAAACTTTTAGCGCATTCAAACTCTTGTTTTCCGCAGACAGCATACTTGTGGCAATGGTTAATAAAACTTTTTCACCATCCGACAGTTCGGTAACATTGAATATATCACCCATAGCATTTTTGCATTGAGGTATATAGCGTTGAGGGTTTCTTACAGAACCCTTTTCTGGTTCTAATATAGTGAAATTCAATCCCGCCCTACCATGGAGCAATTCATTCAATTGATTCCATGGAGCATTGCTTCGTAAAGAATTTCGTCCTTCTTCAGTATTTTCTTCCAAAATCTTTATATGATAATCTAGTAATATCCCTGCAATTCTATCGACTTGAAAAGGGCGAACTATCCAAAATGTGCGTTCAATCCATTTTTTTACTTTTTTATCATCATATGGAGCATCAGGCTTTATATCAATATCACCGCAATTTTCCAGTATTTGCATTGCATCGTATTCATTATTAAATGCACCAAAGCGGAAATTCCAAGTGTCTCCATTGTTTTTATAAGATTGTTTCAGTATAGATGGCAATGAGTCAATCTCATCGAAATTTGGTGAATTAATATTTTTCTCTTTTATACTCCATAATGTTTCGTATACAATTTCATTTTTAGGGATCGAGGTATAATCTCCATCAGATTCAATATATAATTGTATATCACCATCACGTATGGCAGTCAATAATTGGCTTTTGCCTGCGCCATTTTTTCCACATATTATTGAAAGCTTTCTAAGGTCGCAAAATTTAGTGACATCGGGAGATAAAGAATTGTGCTTGTTTTTTATTTTAAGTTTTAGCATCGTAAAGTACCCTTTCAGTTAAACTAGCTTTACATTATAGCCATTTGGAGCATTTGCTTGAGTTGCGCATTATTGCTACAACATGAAATTTCTTTAAACTTCTTAATTACCCTCTTAATAAACATAATGGGCAATTGTGATATAGTAAATGACTCCTTTAATATGAATAATGTACCATTCGCTAAATCATTTTAAAATACTTAAAAGCATTTCGTAAATCATTCTGCTTTTCAAATGGACAAGGGTGAGTTCTACTGTCAAGTAAATAACGATTTTTCGATACTTTTGGATATAATCCACAAATTTCTTTCATATGGGCTATCCAGCAAGTTTTTGGTGTATACCCATGAGTATTCTTAATATATTCTTGAATCTGTTTGTATGTAGCCATCTTCATTCACCTCGTATGTATAATCTATAGTTGGCTTAACTGTCTAAATATACTTATTACTGAAAAATTATAAATTTTTATGATTTGTATGATTTCTTTATTATTCATAATAATCTTCCTTACCAACCCTTTGCTACATCTATAGATATCTTTCATTTACAACTTCTCGTTATTGCTATAATAATCATTTCATTAACCCATTAAGTCACCTTAATATATCATAATCATAATACCAAATTTTACTGACTATATAATAATATGGAATATTATATCAAAATTTCTGCAAAATTGCATCATTTATAGTTCGATATATTTCGCCAATATTCGACATTTTCAATGGAAGAATCGAATATATAAATTATAAATTCATGAACAAAACCATTTGTGCTTATACATCAGATGTCTACTGTTTTTTGGTTTTGTTCATGAATTTTGCTTATTTCTTATAATCCTAATACCTTGCTTGTAAGGTTCTGTGCACCTTTTACTGCACCTACTGTAAGCGATATTGTAAAGGTTATTTCAGCTAAGTATATTAGTGTTTTTGCCCAGTCTGCAAAATTTCCTGAGAATGCAGGAAGACCGCCTTGAATGAAAGAATTACATACTAGTATGCCAAGCGTCATTGTGACAGCTTCAATGACAACTGATAAGAAATACTTAAAGTAATGTACACAAGTGCTACTTACTGCTCTGTTTCCTGCCAGGGTACTGAACGCTATCGGTGCAAATGGTATTATGACTAGTATCCTTAAAATGCGGAAGTAAACTGTATATAGCAGGAAGAAGCTACATATTATTATGATCAATGACAGAAATACTGTAAGGATCAGAAATATTAAGCTTGGTGCAAAATCAAGGTTCTTAATAATATCTGCTTCTGCCTCTGAAATAGATACTGCGGCAATATTTGTCATTCCAAGCCGCCTTACCAGATTTCCTACTGATGCGAAGAATGCCTTTAATATCATGAGGTTATTTGCTATCAGCCATTCAGCAATACCGATACGGAGGAGCATGCGGACTATTACTTCAAACCTCATTTCTTCCCTTATATTAATGCTTTCAGCGCAGAATCCCATGATGAAAAATAAAACAACAAGGGATGAGCCGATGGCAACAAACAGCGGCTCAATCCCCATAATAAGATTCCAAGGAGTACCTCCCTTAAAGATGTCTGAAGATTCTCCTAATAGTTCAAATACTAATCCTACTTGAAAATTCCAAAATTCAAATACTACTTCAAGAAGTGAAAGAATCCCATTCCCTAATTTAAACATGCTCAAGTTAATAATCACCTCATTTTTCTTATACATTTTTATGTTGTTATTTAATAATTAAGTTGTATACTGGAACCGGCATTTTGCCCATCGTTTTTCATAATTAAGTTGTATACTATGATGAAATCCTATAAATACCTACATCATCCTCAGATTGGTTTTATAATTAGTTTTATAATTAGTTGTATACTTTTAATAGCGATGCTAAAATATACAACTGTGCATTTCCTGCTCTTTTTAGCATCGGTCATGCTTGATTTACCTGAATATCTCTTTCTGAAAGGATACTTCTTTATTATTAAAGATACATCTTAATTATTAATTGTACATCTTAATTTTCAAAACACACATATGTGTTTTTAGAATCCAAGAAATGCTAATACAGCAGATATGGCAGACATTAGAAGTCCTGCTACAATACCTTTGATTGCACTATTCATTGTGCTTGAATCCTGTTGCTGGTAGCTCTGTGCAAATTCCATTACATTTTTTGCGAGTATGATAACACCTACTGCTCCTATAATTGCGATGATCAATGTCTTCAAGCTGTTGAGTGGTGCCATTACATCTGAGACATCACTGGATGCATAGACAGTCTGCGTTGATGCAGACAAACCGATTATGGTACAGATGATAGTTCTTCTTATGCATATGCTTATATTCTTGGTTAAACTATGTATTAAATTATTTTTTCTTTTCATTAAATTACCATCCTTTGATATTAGATTAATTATTAATTACTTACGACACTTTACATTTTGTATAATGATATTCTTAAGGATATGCTATGATTAATTGAGCTTCATGTATAGTTTCTATAATCATATCTTCAGCATTAGCAGTATAAAAATATTAAACATTCTGCTTTATGCCGATATCTGCTCAATTGATTCTCTAATCTCCCTCATGATTTCAGGAGAATAATCAGGATTAAAGAATTCAAGTATCTGCTCTTCGCTCAAACCATGTTCTATTGCTGTATTAAGCTGTTCTATCTGCTCCTCATTATATGAATACTGCTCAAGCCTCTGTACCAGCTGATCTTTTATGAAATAGTTTATGTTTGAAT